>CAUYSK010032930.1:0-26190 GCA_963575035.1 Avahi laniger | reverse complement strand
TTAATTTCTTTCTATTTTTTGGTAGAGATGGGGGTCTCGCTCTTGCTCAGGCTGGTCTCGAACTCCTGAGCTCAGAACGATCCGCCCACCTCGGCCTCCCAGAGTGCTAGGATTACAGGCGTGAGCCACCGCGCCCGGCCCAATTTTGCTATTTTTTTGTAGAGATAGGATCTTGCTCTTGCTCAGGCTGGTCTCAAACTCCTGACCTCAAGTGATCCTCCTTCCTTGATCTCCCAGAGTGCTAGGATTACAGCACTGGTGTGGTTTGATTTCTGACATTAATTGAGGGAAAGTCTCTGTCATTATATCTTCCAATATTGTTTCTTCCTCTCTTTCTTCTCTTTCTGGTATTGCCATGATGTATATGTTATACCTTTTAACATTGTCCCACAGTCCTTGGCTATTCTATCTTTTTTGTTTTTTTTTTTTCAATCTTTTTCTCCTTGTTTTTCAATTTTGTGTTTATTGTCATATCCTCAAGCTCAGAGATTCTTTCCTAAATTGTGCCAGTGTACTAATGAGTCCATCAAGGGCATTCTGCATTTCTGCCACATTGTTTTGATATCTAGCATATCATTTTTATTCCTTTTTAGAATTTCCATCTCTTTACTTACCTTATCCATCTATTCTTGCATGTTTCTATATTTTTATTAAATCCCTGAACATATTAACCAAATTTTTAAAAAAATTCCTGGTCGGATAATTCCAATACTCCTTCCATATCTAACTGTGGCTCTGATATTTGTTTAGTTTCTTTAAACTGTGTTTTTTTTTTTTTTGTCTTTTAGTATGCCTTGTAAATTTTTGTCAAAAGGCAGACAATATATCGGTTAAAAGGAACTGCAGTAATAGGTCTTTCATGATGTAGTGGCAAGGCGTGGAGGGGAGGAGAAGCATTCTATGATTAGGTCTCAGTCTTACCGTGTGCCTGTGGTCTTGGACTGTGAAACCTACCAGTGCTTCTCACTTTTTCCTTTCCCTCTTTAGGTGGAACAGGATGACCAGAGGAAGATGAAATTGTATATTTCCCTTACCCTGGGTAGGTTAGACTCTAAAAGAGGAGCAGCTAACATGTTGGTATAATTGAGCAGACCTTGACATCCACGAAAACAAGGTTTTTCTTTTTTGGAGGGTGCTCTTATTTAGCCTCATAAATGGGACATGGGTTTCTCTCTGTCTCTGTCTCTCTCTCTTTCTGTCCTTCCTGCTCCCTCTCTTTTTCCCTCCCTTCCTTATTTTTACCCATTTCAACAACTGGTATGAAATGAATTGGGCTCTTCTCTACTTCCTCTTTCCATCTGGTAAGTACAATCAGGTCAAAAGGTCATGACTCTCTTTTACCTTCCATTCTGAGCATGACTCACTTTGGTAGTCAAAGCAGGTGGGTAAATCAGAATAACGCTACTAACAGGTTGATCACAAAGACTGGATTGGGACAGGTAGTTGAAGGTATTTGCTTTGGTCTCATATATCAGCAACATTATTCTATTTAGCTTTGTCACAAAGCTGGGCATTGAAGGGCATTGAACTATTTTTAATAAGCTGAGATTTTGATTCTTATTGGCCTTATATATACTGTATCAGCCAGAGTCTTGAGAGAAGGTGATTGGCACCTTGAATCTAGCATTGACTTTTTAATAGTTAATAGCCTTTGTTAATTTCTCTGTTCAGAAATTCTCTCCCATGGCGTCACTCTGAATCTACTCCCTCAAAGCAATCTTAAATTTTAGCATACTAAACATAGCATATTAACCGTTCAATGAGAAGACCTAATCTTTCAGATCATTCTCTTTCTCTTTCTCTCTTTCTCTCTCTCTTCACCTGTTTCGACATCATTGAGATATCCAGTGCTTTTGTGGCAATTTTACCGTTTTCTATTTCTCAGCATCAAATAGTTTCACTTTCCATCTTCTTCTGCTTAAGCCCTGATTTCTTTTCTTGCAAACATCCTCAATATCAACTCTTCTATATCTTATGTATTCCTTATTAGATTAATGTAATCATCCACCTTTATGATCCTATATCCACTCTCCTGAGGGCTATAAGCATCACTTAGCACCTTGTGTCAATTTGTATTTCTAAATTTTGCTTTAGTAACATTTTATTTTAACTAGTCAGGTTAGATTTTTTTTTAATGCTATGCTTACAGTATACATTTCGATTCTAAGCCTTTGGAAGGCACAGTCTGAGTTTTCAAATTCTCAGTAGAGACTTTTAAAATTTTTTTCTCAACTAGAGCATAGACATAAACAAACTTCTTTGTTTTTCTTGAGTGGGTGGACAGAATGCCCCCTTTTCCAAGATCTTCTTTTACTGATGGTGCAATCTCTTTCAGGGGGCTTAGTAATTAAGATGTACAACTTCTAATTTTATGCATTTTATAGTCCTAATGCTTCATGAGCTTTCCCTGAAGGGGCAATATAATCCGAACTCTTGGTCATAGCTGACTTTGATAGTCTCATTTTCCCACTTAAGAGCTATTGCAGAATCAGACTTGACATTATTGCTGTGGCTTTATTTCCCTCTTTCTTTCTGTCTCTGGGATTTTCCCCTTTTCTCCTGGGAGATAAGTTTTAAAATGTTCATCACATTTTATCTAGCACAAATTTGTTTTGTATTTAGTTCACCTTGTTTACAGCTTTCAATTCATTTTTATTACAATCTTGTGTGGTAGGAATTTGTTCATCTTGTCCTTCAAGTAAGGAAAAGTGACATTCCTAGCACCATGTAGCTATGAAGTGGCAAAGCTAGGATTCGTACTCAGAAAGCCAGTGCACTTACACATATACCCTAGCATGAGATCTTAGTTTTTTAATTTCACTGTTAGATTTCATTAAATTATTATCCTCTTCTATTAAAAATAAAAAATGCAAAATATAGAAGAAATATTTGCTTATTATTTCAATTCAGCTTTCTAAATTCTTGAATAATCTTGAGATGATTTTTAGGGAATCATATTTAAGACATTAAAATTCTGGGTGAATATTTATTTTATATAATTTATTTATGGAGGCATGAGCTGGCCTCAAAGTACATATTAGTAGATATTTTTTTCCAGGTTTTAAAATTAAATATTTTAAGACTGGGAAGTATAAAGTATTTCCTTCAATTTCTTTGTAACTCAGATAGTAAGTCTTAAATAATTACACTAAAGAGAATGAACTTGGAGAGAAGGAACACAATTAGAAAAAATGCCAAAATGCCATCCTGTGCATAGGAAACCATCTTGCATTTGAGGAAATCTTTCCCCACTGTGAGACTGGCCTTTGCATCTGCCAGGCACCTCAGCAGTGTCACTGGCCTGGGACCAACTTGTGTAGCGGTGACTCTCTGTATCCTGTCCTTTCAAAACTAAGAGAGAGAGGAAGGTATTTCAGAGGAAGTGAGGTTAAAATCATAAGTATACACTAGCAAATGTAATGATTAACAATATTAGACGCCACTTTTCCTAGTATTGACCCCAAACGTTTATGAACAGATTTTTTCCTGGCTAACTAGTACTGGTACTTTCAAATTTAGTGGGCATTTAGCAAGTTAACCAGCCTGTATTGCTTACGGCGGTTACTATAGTTAGCCTAGATGCTTCCATGTGAGAAATCAAAAATAAAATGACTTAAATATGGAAAGAACTGGAACCTTCTTTGAGCGGGATGCCCATCACTTATACAGTACTCCGTATATGTACTTTTTAATACGTAGAGTGCTAAAGAAATTGAAAATATGGATGGCACAAATAATCTAGGAACAAAAATTAGCAAAATTGATCAGAGAAATGGGAAACATAAATAAGCCAGTAACCACAGATAAAATGAATAAAATAGATGAAAAAAACGAATCCCACAAACTGCCTAGCCTAGTGTTTGTCAGAAAAAAAGAATGGAAAAGTAAGTTGAGTTTAAAATCTATTTTTTATTTAAAAATTTTCAAACCTACGAAGAAAAGTTAAAAGAACAGTACAATGAATACCAGTATAGCCCAGTCCTAGATTTATAAACTGTTAAAAACTTGCCAAGTTTGCCTTACCTCTCTTTATAAATAGACACACATTTGTTGTTTGTCAAATCATTTGAAAGTGGGTTTAAGCCAACACAATACCTCACTTCTAAAAACCTTAGTGTGCATCTGCCCAAACCAGGGACATCTTTGGACAAACACAGCACCGTCCTCACACCAAAGAAATCACCATTACTTTTGTGACATCATGCAGTATACAGTCTGTACTAAATACTAAATTTGAACACTTTCCCAAAATGTTTCATTATAGCTGGTTTCTTCCCCTTTTAATAGAGAATCCAATCAAGGTTCACACTTGTAATTAATTGCTAAGTTTCTGTAGAGTCTTTAGGACACACTCCATCCCCCATCAACCTTACTCTGTCCTTCATGACTTTGAATCCTTTAAAAAGTCTGGGTCCCATTCTACTAAGTGAAGTATCCCAAGGATGGAAAAATAAGCACCACATGTACTCACCATCAAATTGTTTTTAACTCATCAACAGCAAAGTGCACATGCAGTAATAACACTCATCGGGCATCTGGCAGATGGGAGGGGGGAGGAGGGGCAAGAGCAATAAACATAACCTAAACATTTGTACCCCCATAATATGGTGAAATAAAAAAGAAAAAAAAAAGTCTGGGTCAGTTGTCCTGTAGGATGTTTCACATACTGTATTCTTCTGTTTATTCAGGATTTAGTACAAACAAGTCCAGCAAGAACATTTTTAGGCTCATTTGTTTCTGTTTGTACTCAAGACTTTTATTCTTTTTGGCATAATTTTATATTTTGAATATGTAAAACATTTGTATACTTCACAAATCAGAACTATAGAATGTGATATATTTAGAGAAATTTTGCTCTCATTCTTGCTCCATCCATTCTTCCATCGTGATATTTCCACTTACCCTTTACTGAAAGAATCAGGAAAATATCCTTATTCTTCCTTATCAGATTTTTGAGCAGTTATTCAAGGACCCTCCTTTTTATCACCTACTGTCTTCTCAGACAGTAGAAAAGGGCTGCTCAGGAAACTCGAATAATATCTGGGTATCTTATATATTGAATGCATTGATTAGATTTGTGAATTTCTATATATACATTCTGAATGGTAATAAACTAAGAATTTAGAAATTCCTCAAATGATGTCCTGGGTGTATTAAACTGCCTTCTAGTCATAGGAACAGAACACTGATCTTTAGTTCTGCTCAGTTAACAAGAGCTAGTAGGAATTTGCACTTCCCTTGTAAGAGTACTTTAGGGTCAGGGTGGAAAATCTAAACTTAGGTAATAGAAGATAACATGGGGAGAAGGCATTTACCACCTTTAGTATTGGGCATAAGAGCATTCCCTACCATTATCCTTCTCCTTAACCTTAGTTTATTCATGATTAATTTTGAGTTAAATGATAAAAAGATACATAATATACAAAGGGGCATGAAAGAAATAAAATTTATAAGCATTCTAAAAGGAAGAGATGGGAGTAGTCATAGTCTACAATGGCATTCAAGAGTCAAATATAATGTTTTATCCAGATTACAGTGCATTATTATTTAATTGAAGTAAAACTGGCCAAATACAGGCAGCAGAGGTATTTATTCTGACTTATATTGTGATTTTTTAAAAAGTTAATTGATGCCAGAATTTAAAAATCATGAGATTTTTCCACAAAGATCCGGAATTCTACTTCTCTTGGAAAATCAAAAAATCTATCTTATCTGGGCTCTATGCCACTCTCAAAATTATAAGCTGTTGCTAAATAGTGCTGCTTCGTTTGGATGGGTAAATCATGTTGGTCCAGTTTGTAACAGTCTACCCTTGGACAATCTTGCTCATTTGAATTAACTTTCTGGCCCGAGTAGGCATGTGAGTTTGAAATTTCTGATAAAATTAATGACAGTTTTCTTTATTAAAATTTTCATGAGCATAATAAAGAAACTTAGTTCGTATCAACACAGATACTTGATGACTCTCTGAAAAGATAAAGCATTTTCCTCTAATGAGATCTAGAACGTACAGGAGGTCTTTCTAGGAGGGACACGATGAAAGCATGGGGCTCACAGGTAGAGTTGGTCTACCTTCTAGTTTATGAATTTCTAGTTGCTCCTTTCTAAAATAATATTAGTTAATTCCTATTAAAGATCAGACTTGGTAATTAGATGGCAAAGGAAGTAGAGAGGGAAGATGGAAAGGAATTAAAGACCAACAAATACATTTATTATTTCAATTTGTAGACTTAGACTAGATTGCTAAAGTTTTGGTTCAGAATGGTTTGCTACCTGAGCACAATTGCATATGACAAGTTTAGAATTATATAAGCTAGCCTGTCTTACCCTTTCATAACATTTAGTTGGCTTAAGTAATTAACTCTCTCACAATAATTAAGTAACTAAATTGGAGCATGAATATAAGTGATTATCCTGGTGGTCTATTCTTGAGATGTAATAATGCCAACTAAATTTTACATTTATTATTACGTTGCATGCCAAATTGACATTTTATTGGTGAATGACACCACAGGAAATCCATCAGAATGTATATCTAACAACAATCTTGTCCAAATTTCTTTAATATATCACGTATAAATACTGAAAAATCACATGTGCCAATTATCAAAATGACACGAATGCTTTCTCTGAATGAACTACAATGTAGTGATAGATTTTTATTCACTTAAACAATGAGATTAATTGGAGTTTCATAAACGGTTGGTGTATAATGAGAGAATAAGGGAACACTGACAGTTTATAGAGATCAAAAGAAAGCTGTCTCTGAAAAAAACAGGTAATTCTTGCAATAGATTTGAATCCTAGGAAGCAAGCTTTCTCTGTTGGACATTTGTGGCCTTTAAGGCCATTTTGTTTAATCTCTTTCCTACACTTGTAAACTCAACTAAAAAAAAAAAAAATCCCGGTGTGATGAAATTTACTTTTTATTATTTGCTTTTGAGAACCAGAACTCAATTCCCAGGACTGACAGTTAATGTTGGTTAACAAGAACTATGTTGAATGGCTTTTGAAGGTTTTCACCTCCTCGTGTGCCACTTAAGTGAGAAAAAACAAAGAGTTTTCCAATGACTTTAGACCTTTTTATAAGACATACTGAATAATGATTAGAGCTCCATGTCTAACTATTGTAGTCAACTAGGCTTCCCACTGGGGAGTGAATTTTTATCATTTTACCAAACCCTAAGAGTTTACCTAGGAGACTCAGGATGGTCTGAGTACAAAGTCTGTTCAATTGCTCTTTTCTCACAGCTGAAGTTTGAGTTTGGGAGAATCTCAGGTGCTGGGGATTATTAAATTTGGATATATTTTGTTATGAGGAGTAATAACATGTGTTTAAGGGAAGGACAGATGTATCTGGACTAAAATGGGGGAGAAATTTAGGATGTTGGGACTTATTTCTCCCCATGTTTACTGTGCAAATATAAATTTGATGCATAAAGTGATATAATTGCTTTTAGCTCTCTGTTTTTCAAATATTAACGTATAGGCCCCATCAATTATTATTTCAATTATTTTTATTTTTACCTTAATTTTTAATATAGTGACAGTACTTATCCACTGTTAAAGTAAGTCTGAGAGCAAATACACATTTAGAACGATTTGTTTGTGGCCTGAATTTCTTCTCTATCCCCTATTCTTTCTCTATCTTTTGGAAGGACTTTCCTGATTTCTCTTTCTTGGAGACAGTCTTCTCTTTTTTGGAGAGTTTCTCTTTCTTGGAGAATTTACAGCACTCATTTCTAATATCTACCACATATGCTACCATTTAGATAGAAGTATTGTTTTAAAATTATTTGTCCATAGATTTTATTTTTCCAGACACATTGTGAGATCCTCAAGGACAACCATATAGCCTGGTTGCTTTTTTTTTTTTATTATTCCCACTGGTTCTGACCCAAATCTTGTTTTTATGTGACAAAGGTTGAGCTCTTTCACACTTTCTTTTTCATAAATGTTTAATAAAAAATTAATTTGGACTAAAGTACATTTGTTCAAACATGTTTTCAAAAGATTTCTTAAAAACCTCTTTTAACGTTAACACTTCAGTGTATTGTAGTTGACACTATCAAAAGAATTAAACTTCTAGAAAAGCTGTACTGCCTTTGGGATATTTACCAAATCATGCAATTTTTTTAATGTGATGAAACGTTTTTTGCTTCAGTGAATGAGCCTTGTCTCCTTATACAGTGCAGGGACAGAAGAAGGTATTTAGAAAAATCAGGAAATATTCTCATTACAAGGTACTTACAAGTAAAGGCCTGAATAGAAGACATGCATATGTATGTGATACATGAGAAAGATTTGCTTCTAAACAATTTCAGGGAGGGAAAAAAATGACCATTAAGTCCTTAAGTGGACACAAAATAAATAATATTGATGATGAGCAAAGGAAAATACAAAATAAAAATAAAAAATCAAAAGTTTATGAGAAGATAGAGAAAAAGGATCAAAATGAGAGAATTCAACAAAGGGAAGAACAAGGAGCCTAAATAGGAAAAAAACCAAAAAGGAATATAATCAAAATGCAGAGAGACAAAGCATAGGAAGAGAGGATGTTCTTTGCAGGACGGAGTCCGTGGACCTGAGAAGTGACAATCTGCTGTTGGATGGCCCCCACTTCTTTCTGGAAGCCCTTCTCAGTGCCGTGTTAGTTGGTGTTTTATTTTGTGAAACAAAGCAGAGCAGTCAGTATCTTCAAAAAAGCCCTGATTAAATTTTGTATTCCTTCATTATCTCCTCAACTTCTTTTAGAAATTCCTACTCTCATTTCTCTCTTCTTTGCAATGTGATATGATTTACTCACTTCCAAATTAATTCTGTGCATTAGACTTGTAACATTATTGAGCTAAAATTAGAGAATTCACAAACTTTGATGGCAATGGTATATGAAATAATAAAAGTAAACACATTTATAGAATTTGGAGTGTCTTTATCCTGAAATTTCTCATCAGTGGGGTTTGACCTTACCTCTATTCAACTTCTCAAGATAAGAATTCAATGGATAATTATATTGTGATATTTACATTTTATCTGAAAATATTTATAAAACATAACTTTCATAAATTCATTGTTTTCTGATACAATATCATCATGATAAACACAATATTGGTGCTTCAGTGTTTGGAATTAACGCTTCCACTTGGACTAGAAACTTTAAATCATTAATTACCTCCCCAGGGTTTTGCTTCCTGCTCTAATGCCTTCAATTCACTCACTACAATTTTAGCACAAAAATTGTTTTTCCTAAACCAGATTTTGTTTGTATTTTTTCTGAGTCAATTTATGATATGTAGGATATTTCAAATTTTATTTATATACTGAATGTAACCTCAAAATAATATGGTAAGTCAAATAAATATAATTTTTTTATTTAGAAGAGCATAGCAACATAGATTATTTCATTGTAATGTTTACTTTATTTTATGTATCACTATGGTTCTCATTTTACAGATATTAAACTCTAAAAAATGTACATTGTAGAATTAATTAATCCTTAATCCCTAAACCTATGTATTAAAAATCCTTAAACCTACACATGAAAAAATACCCTATTTGTTATCTTTACTACACTGCTTGCCCATGTTGCCTTTTTTGTTTCATTTTGTTTAATTGGTTATTTTTCTCTATGTGGTTCCTTTTTATAGACACAAGGATTCTGAGAAGCACTGCCCTCCTCACGTGTCATGCTCTGGAGAAAGATGATTTGAGTGATCCTGGGTCAAGTATCTGGTCATCCATTCCATCCAGTTAAGATAAAGACGGTAATACCTTTGGGGCTTGTCTCAGGTAATTTAGCCATGTTTTTCAGTGACTTGTGAAAGGACAGGCTAACAACTAGTTTTCAATTTTCAAGAACAAGTTCTCAATCTCATTTGAGGGTATTGGAGGAAAATTTCCTTCAGAAAATAAAGCATGACAGTAAGACTTTAGTATGCAGGAAGTAAATTCAGCTTCTTTGGGGATCGGCATGCCTCTATTCAATCCTTTCCTTAATCCCTTATGAACCAGATCTAGCAGGGGGTTGGACCAGGAAATTGAGTGTAGGGTTATAGGTGATAAGATGAGGAGAGGCACTCCCCTCAGGAGTTAAGACTCAGGAAATTTGGTCTGCACTTTTGCCAGTACAGGGCATTTCACCAGAATGGAGAGTATGTGCTCTCTTGTACAGAAATCCATGCCAGCAGTAAGTGATGTGGAAGGATTTAGTGATATTTTGCCAATAACTCTAGGCTTACTGCTTAATGAACAGAACATTCTCCTGGGAATTTAAGACGTTCTATGAAATGAGGGATATGAATGATGTACATTTTTTTTTTCTGTTAGGCTTTAAAAAATCCTGTTCTGAGTGCAAATGTAGGAAATGACTTCAGTCTTTCCTAACAGATATCAATTACATTTTGGATATATTTAGGCAGAATAGGAATGTGAATGTCTGAAACCTACCCAGTCCATTGATTTACTAGAATGCCTGGAAGACTGAATAAACACAATCTCGGTTTCTCTCTCTCTCTTTCTCTCTTCGTTCTCCTTCTCCTCCTCTTCTTCTTCTTCATTGTCACTTCTTTCTTTTTCACCTTTTTTTCTTCTTGTCATATACTACAGGATATATTAATAAATGAAATAGTGTCTATAAAATGACTGGTATAATGATAGTCAATAGTAGATCCTTAATAAATCTTGGTCATTAGTTCTACTGGAGAGAATGATGAAATTTAAAGCTAGCGGAGAAACAAGAGTAGGACAAACTAGAAATGAATTGGAATGAGTGGTGATTCAGGTTACCCTCAAATTGGTATAAGTGCCTTCATTAAATCAGAGTTTCTGTGACCTGGGTTTTGATGTAAGGATAGCAGAATGATTTAGAAGAAAACAGCATTGAATTAAAAGCCAGAATACGTATTATACTCCCAGTTCTTTCCCTTAGAAATTTGACTTCAGGAAACTTACTTGATTTATACAAACTCCTGTTTCCTAATCTGAAAAATGAAAACTGATGATATCTGCCCTAACACCATTTTGTGAAGATCCAATGAAATAAAATGCTGTAAAAATGTAAGATGCCACTTTTTGTTAAAAGAATGCAGTGAATTTACATTTTATAAAGTAGGATATGCCATGTCTATGTCTTAAATGACTGCCAGCATCAGACAGGGAAGGGGTCTGGTCCTGATTTTATGGGAGAGTCTCATCCTGTGTATACGGCCTATGGAAGAGTAGACATGAAACAGTGGCAGTAAAGCACAGCCGGATATAGCCAGAGAAGATGGCTTGATTGAATTATATTAGAACTACCAGAGAATATGAGCTTTACACAGGTGAGAATATTTCAGAAGTTAGAATTCATCTGGAAGATGCTCTCTTCTGCTAAACTATAGCTCTTTATCCCTGGGGACTCACAGCAAGAGGGAAAGATGACAATTTAGTGTAACTAGAGAGATGTCATTCTTGGAACTAAGGGTGCTACAGTAGATATTTTTCAGAACATTTGAAAGCCATAAGAACTTAAAAAATATATTCACTGAGCTTACATTTTGGTAGGTAGGAACAGCTAATAAACATAATAAGTAAGTTAAATAGTTGTATGTTATAAACTTGTAAGTAGTTTAAGTTAAAAATCAGCACCACTGCAATAACACAACAATGAAACCTAGAGCAAGTAAGGGAAGCACAAGGAATGGGGGTATAGAGCACCAACAGTAAATAGAGGGTCAGGGAAATTCTTATTGGTAAGTTGAAACTTGAACAAAATTTGAAGGAGTTAAAAGAGAAAGATGTGCATCTTTGTGGTGGAAGAACATTCCAGGGACAGAGAGCTACTAAGTCCAGTGGCTTAAGGTGGCAACATACCTGATGTGTTCAAGGAACCACGTGGCAACCAGAAAGGTCACTGTGCGGGGGGCAGTTCCTGTTCTGTTTGCTTGATGCTCTTTTCGCTGTCATCATATTTGAATCTTACCTCTGATTTGTCCAATACAGCCTGTTACAAATCAACATATATCCTTATATTTTACATGTAAACTATATTATTTTTAAATTTATTATTTAGGTATATTTAATACATAAGGATATATAAATATGTATACACAACACATATGTATGTATATCATATATGCATATAGGCACATATAGTATATATACATGTATAGGTAGCATATACGTATATATAATGTTTTGATTGCACTATATATAGCCCTTGTTCCATAGTTTTGAATCAGTCTTTTCCAATTGATCATTTTAAAAGACATAAATATGTTGTTGTGTATGCCCTTATATGTATTGTTATCTGGGCTAGATCCCAAATGACAATTTGAATTAAGTATGTCGCACAGAGTAAATTGGCAATATAATTTTCCTTACATATTGTTTCCTTAATAAGGTTTATATTTGGGGAGTATGCCAGATAGTATACTTACAATGAAGCATTTTGAAATAAATATAAAATAATAATAAAATACTATGCTCGTATAGTAGGATTCATTTCCTGCTATCTACAAGACATATTCTATGTTAATTTCAGCTAGAGTTTAAATTTTAGCTCCTAGAAAAAATATATACATAGATTTGTGAATATACACAGCTGTCAATCTACCTTTCTAGCTATACAGTTATATACAAATACACATGAATGTGTTTGTAAATGTAGTAAACAAATGTTAGTTCCTTTATCCTTATGTTACTCTATGTTCAGTTTATTTGTTCTGATATTTTCTTATAATTATAACTCTAATATAATTTTAATTTCCTAGTTCTTGTCTAGATGTGATCCTTGTTCTCTCACAGTTTCTCTAGGACTCTTCTCTTCCCCAAATATTGGATTGCCTTTCAATCAAGACACTGAATATTAAAATGAGAAAATCCTTCTTCCTCACATGATACCTTTCTAAACACATTTTAAGAAACTTATTTACTTTATTACTGAAGTGAAAATTATGCTCAGCAGACTAACAGTGTTTAGGGTATTCTTTCCTCCCTCATTGTAGAATGATAAATTTCTGGTGTTTTCAGGTACAGTGATGTTGTGAATTCTTAACAGCACACACTTGACTACCTTATTCTGCAAAGGAAAAAATTTAATAAAAATTTCAAAAAACTCTAAAATTTTATTTATATGAAAACAGACTTTTTATCTGAATATAAAGGAAATAAAATCTTCTAAAAGGTAAGATGAAAGAAAAATCCTGGTCTAAGAGCCTAAGAGAACAATATTGTCCTCCATGAATGTTCCCACTTCAGTTTGCTTCTGTAAGAAAGCTTTTAACGCTCACTTTCTGTATATACTTGAAATAACATAGAAAGGTTGAAAAAGAATTCTGAACTGTGAATGTTTATGCCTAATCACTGAATGATAAATTTAAAACAAATAAAGTTTTATGATATTTTGTCTCAGATTATCTAGAGATTTTAATTAATGAGGTTATGAGTTCCCATGGGGGTAAGAACCGCTTTCTCAATGTCTGGTCTTGCCGCAGAATCAAACTAAAGTTTTCGAATATCCTATCCTATATACATTGGTTATGTTTATTTTAGGCTCAAATTATTTGACTAACATATATCCTTGATTGTTCCTAATTTCTAATGTGAAATTGAGAAAGATATTTTCAATTCATCCTTTTCCAGAAAAAAATATATCTAATGTATAACCGTAGTCTGTATTCCTATCTATTACAATAGAAATTTGCCAATTGGCATGAGACAGTCTTCATTCTTTCTTTGTATCGTCAAAAAATTCCTAAATCCACCCTGGGAACATGGGTGTTGAAGTTGTTTGGTCATCCTGGAATCATGACAAACAAAGCAAGTGGTGTAGAAGTCCTTTCAACTTCCATCTGTGTTAAAGTGAAAACAAATAATGTCAACTATTGTTTTAATTGCTGTACAGATAGAAAAATATGCCTCTCTGATAGAACCTTTAAAAATAAGCAACCAGTTCTCACAAGTCTTATGGTGAATTCAATGGTGTCCTAATGAAGTGGGCAGGGTTGGGCATAGGAGCATTCTTTTTTAAAATTATGCTCTCTAGGGAAGTTAAATTTATCCTGACATTAAGTACTAAATCATAAGAGAGCCAGTGCCTTCGCCTCTTCAAAATATGGTGCAATTTTTGTAACTGTACTGCCTCATCTCTGTTTGAACTGTAAGATTTTATACTATGCAATCTGATAGCTAGTTATAAAATGGAAAATGATATTGCTTTAAGTCAAATTTGTGGAGGGCAATATTGTGAAATTTGCATGATCTGTCTTTCAGGTGTAATGCTGTATCAGGCAACAAATATTTTTGTTTCTATTTCCATGTTTACGTTTTGTGATGTCACCTGTAGGCATCTGTCTGATAGAATTCTAAAATTATTTATTATTCTGTTTTCTAGCTCTGTCCAGATGTTTAGCTACAGGGTACTGTTACTGCCAAGATTAGCACAGCTGGTTAGAAGACCCTGCTAAATATGTACGGCATCTGTGGTTTGTCTTGGGAGGCTGCATTTCAATTAATTAAATGTGCAGCTAACTTAAAAGATCTTGCTTTTCTAACTATGGGGCAGAACTAATTTTAAAATTCAAGAATAAATAGTAAAACAAAAATTTTTTTTAAAAAAGTTGCCAGTTGATACAAATAGAGTGAATATAAATATTTAAATTTAAAAACAACACTGTCATTCTATCTAAAAAGTAGGAGTCTTATTTTCAATATTGCTAGAAGAAGAAAACATGTCTAAGATTACTTGAAAATTAAACTCACTGCTTTCACTGAGAATTTAGTTGGGAGATCATAATTTCTTCTTATATTCTTTCTACTTTGGGGTTTACTTTTACTTAAACAGAGAAAAAATTGAGTGAAAAATAATCATTCCAACAACATTATGCTGAGCCAAAATTAATCAGACAGCAACTAGAGCTTATACCACTTATGATTACAGTTGTGATGTTTAGATGAATTTCCTAGTTTAATATTCTGTTAGGAGGTCTTTTGTCATTATTGATACATTTGGAAAATAGATTTTGTGAAAAACATTCTAACAGTAAATACCTACAAAACTTTCCCCTGAACATCTGTAACAAATTGAATAAGCTTGTAAATATAATAAATAAGCTAACTTGAAAAGTACTAGGGAATAAACAAAACTTGATTCTGTTTTCTTTGGCTAGCTACAAATAATTTTATTTGTAATGGTTTGTGCAATCTCTGTAGTGTACATGCCAGATACCTGCTTGATACAAGGGACCACAGACTAATTAGTTAAAAAAAAAAAAAAAAAGAGAAACCAAAGCCGGAGCCCAGATTCCACACATACATAACATGAGTTTGGAATTGTACAGATTTTGAGTTTCTGAATGTGTGAATACTCACTGCATCTTTATTTTTCTTTAGACTGTGCTGTGGACTGAATCATATCTTTCCAAAATTCATCTGTTAAAGCCCCAACTCCCCATATAACTATATTAGAGATAGGGCCTTTAAGGAGATGATTAAGATTAAATGAAGTCTTAAAGGGTGGAGCCCTGATCCAATAGAACTAGCATTCTTATAAAGAGGAAGATACACCAGAGCTCTCTCTCTCTCCACCTCACCCCCCACCATATGAGGACAGGAAAGAAGGCGGCTGTCTGCAACCCAGTGAGAGAGTCCTCATCAGAACACAACCATCCTGACACCCTGATTTCAGACATCCAGCCTCCAGAACTGTGCAAAAATAAATTTCTGTTGTTTAAGCCACCAGTCTATGGTATTTTGTTATGACAGCTGGAGCAGACCACCTCATCCAGTGATACCTGTTTTAAAAGAGGTAATTTTTCATTATTAACCAGGCTATAAATTTTCACAATAATTCAAATACTGCTAAGGCATTTGCATAGTTGATTTCAGCTTGCTCTGAAGTTATCAGTGTAGATGTTTCAAAATTGCCATTAACAAGATGAGCAAATTAATTGTCATAAGCTATATTTTTCAAGAAAGTGAACTTTGCACCTTGGCTTCTCTCAGGCATCCTGCGGGATGGCACATTCCAGGAGAGTGGGAAGCAATGCCCGCAGGGGAATTTAAAGTTCTTCACCTGTATAAAGGACCTATGGAATCTTTCCAGTTTCTTTTGAAATGGTAGCAATATCTGGCTTTTAAAAACCAGAGAAATTAAACTTTGTAGCATGTTGCTATTTGAATGACCTACTCTGTGGAATTACAGCAGCAGACCAATCCTTTAGGAGCGATGGCTCTATCAATCTTTGGATTTTTCTAATGTGGAAGCTACTCAATTGCATCTCAGAAATCAGGGAGGTAATTACTCATGCAGACAGCACAAAATGAAAGAAAAAAATGCAAGTTCTGCTGAATATCCCTTTTAGAACAAGCTGTGGAACAAGGAAAACAGCCTCTATAATCAGTCAAATTCTTCCACTAATTTTTCAGGTGTTGAAGGCTGTAGTGAGAATACATGCTATGAAAGTTAACAAAGCAAAGTGGCTTTGAGAGTGGATTTTAGAAGATAGAGACAAGGAAGAGGTATTTCTTATTTGTAAGCAAGAATTCTACTGGGAGCGAAGTTCAGTTCAACTTTATTGCTGTAAGTAAATGTTCTAGGACTTAAGTCTGAGGGTACCTTATGGATCATTTACCAAAAGTCTCAGCTTTCTATAAATTATAGATATTTTAAAAAATATTAGTCCATGAGGTGAATTAAATATTCAGATTTTTGACAAGGTTATTTGGGATTTTCAAAAATCTCAGGAGATTTTATTAGCAAAATGAATAAACTATAGGGAAGAATTTGAGAGATACTGCTTTGGTACATTCTAGATTACTTCACACTTTTGTGTTCCAAACATCTAAAGCATTTAAACTTCCAGCTGAAAGCTACTCTTTGCCATAAAATATTTGCCTCTGACCATTTAAGTGACTGAGGAGGTTTCTTTTCACTGAAGTGAAGGGAAATAGCACTATTGCTATGAAGTGTGCAGTCATTGGGTTTGACGTTGCTTGTTTTCATTTTTGATGCAGTGCACACAAAGACTTAGTTATACGTGATCTCTTCCTTCTATCCAACCTACCCAGTTTCCCAGTCACACCTAAATATTTCTCACTTATGATATTTAATTTTAATATTTAATTTAAATTAGCATATTTCTTTTTTCTTAGAGGAAAAAAAAGGGGGTGGGAATAAGGTCAACAAAGCTGTTCCACATGTGAACATGGTCACATGAACTCCAAATGTGCTAACTTCTGTTGAAGCTCTTTTTATAGATAAGCTGTCTTTCAGATTGCCAGCCAGATGAGAACAATTTTGTACCATGAAAATGCTAAAAAAATGATATAATTTTCTTGGGCTTTTGGGTGATGCTACATCCACAGGGCAAGATGAGAAATACTGTTAAAGAATATTGATATTTCTAATCTATATAAATGAGCTAGCTACACCCTTGATTTTCACAGTACATTTTTTTTTTTTTTTTCTGAGCTGGGCACTTGTGACTTTTGCAGCTATTAAGAAAGCTACTGGTGACAATAGGCCAAGAAACCGGTGGGGCGGAGGTTAGTGTTCATCATTAGACCTGGGCTTTTGTGTGGCCTCGAGGACTCACAAATGGCTGAGGTTTCATTTTGAGCAGGTTTCAGGTAATGCAAAAATGAGCTGCTTTTCTTCAGGAATTCAATATAAAGTTCACAAAACTGTAATAGCACATACAGGTCGCATTCCATGTCTTCTCTCACTCTTTCTACTTACATTTTTTTGTACCAAATTACCACTCTCTAGATTCCATAGTTTTTGAATAATTAAAGGAGTTCAGTCTTGATGTCTAACATTTAAATGAATGAATCAGAATTCAAAGAATGTTGAAAAACAGAGGAATCAAATTAATACTGTTTGGAAGTTTATGTAAACAAAGAATGCAAAATATAATACTGAGAGACTTAGATTCATTTTTGTCATTGTTTTCTTTTAAAGTTCTGAATTTCTCTTTTTTTATGTGCTTTGTCATATGAGCAGCTTTAGGGGTAAGACAACTGACGTAAAACACACACATACACATACAAGCACACAAAGTTTTGGGATATAAAAGGAGGAAGATATTATAGTGTGTATACCAAGAAAAATGCCATGGAGGAAGTAGAATTTCAAATGGACTTGAAAGTGGAGATTAGGATTTCTACAGGCAGAGAGGACCTCAGTAATGCTTTGGGTACACTAATCTGACCACAGTGTGTAGGATGGATAAATATTAGTGGGGAAAGACAAGATGCGAGCAGTGGTCCTGCTAGTCAAGGTAGGAAATAAAACAGGTCCAAACTGAAACTAGCACCTCAGCTGGGGAAGAGGGTTCTTGCCCTCCAGGCAGGAAGGAATTCAAGTGCCATGGCACGAGTGAGAGAAAAAGAGTTCAGACACCAGATATGAGGAAAAACAGAGAGGTTTATTGAAAGCAAAGTACACTTTTACAGAAAAGTAAAGAGCAGTCTGATCCAGAGAGGAACAGTGCCACCTCAGGGTTAGGGTCTGTCTTTTTATGCTAATCCCTAATAATATGCTAAACTGAAAGTGGACTATTCATGGATTTTCTGGGAAAGGGATGGAGAGTTCCTAGAACTGGGAACCCTCCCTTTTCTTGAACTTATGGGATAACTTACAGGAGTGGTCATGGCATTTGTAAACTGTCCTGGCGCCTGTGGGTGCGATTTTACTATGTTAATGAGGGTAGTTAATTTAGGGTAATTGCCCCAATTAAAGGAATTCTCCTTTTATCTTAGATAAAGATGTTATGGGCTAAAGTAAAATAACTACAGAGTCCTTATTGGTTACATTTATCTTAGCTAAGCATATTCAAATGCATGTGTTTCTTATCCTGTTTGCCTTCTGCTTCTGACGCTGTCCTAACTGCCTGCGCAGTATCTCACTCCTGTCTCAGAACCAGTGTGGTGACAAGAAGAATGGGGAGGAGGATGTGTAATGCAAAAGGCATTGGGATTTGGGAACTAGTTATATAATGGAGAGTAAAAAGGGAGACAAATGTGAATCTGACCTTTTGAGTTAAGAAACTGAAAGAATGATGTAGACGTTAAAAAATGTACAAATGTTGAGTTTGTTATTGCAACTATGGAACTGGGTTCAGGAATTAAGAGATCTGGGAGTTGTTTTCTTAAGTGGGATAACTGAGGCAATGGGAATGATTGTGTTTCCTGAATAGACGAGGGCAGAAAGGGAAGAGAAGAGCCTTAAGGGCAGAATTTTAGGAGAAGATTACATTCTAAGAAGGTGGGATAAGAAACGTCGTTCCAAGGTAACTTTACTTATGCCAGAGAATCTAAGAGAGGGAATTTTCAAGGAAGTTCGCTTAAAATGGTCCAAGATTAAAAAATGATAAAGAGAATGAAGACCAAGGAAGAAAACTAGTCAAGGTTAAATTTTCTTCTTTAACGCTATTTATTCACGTATAGGTAGATATTTTTTGTGACACTCTGAGTAGAATAAGCTTTTAAAAAATTGACATTGCTGATTTTTAGTTATTTCCTTTATGATTTCTACACGGTAGAAAAGATGACTGTAAAGAACTAATGATCTAAGACATTTTCCATCCTGTTTCCTATCTTCTTCCTTAGCAAATTTTCTCTCCCTCTCTCTCTGTCTCTGTCTCCATCTCTCTATCACTATCTTTCTCCCTCAGACTTAGACCATAAGTTGAGTAGAGACTCAGAAAACAATAAATACATTTTCAGTTAGAAGATAAACAACCTAATAAACATTCAAATCCTCTGAGGCCATGTTTTCCTCCACTCAGAAAACATTCACTTCTTGTTTATCCAAAAATAAAATGGCATCCTTGGAAGGAAGAAAAACATATGTGTGCCCTCCAGAGTGAACCCTCTGCCTAGCAGGAGAAAACAGCAAAAAGCTGGTCCTATCATTTTTCATTTTTTCTTGAGAAAACACAAATTCCTTTTGATGTCAAAATAAGAGAGGGCTGGAATTTGAATAGAATACATTTCTACAGCCTGGAAATGTTCAGTCATACAAGGACACCAATACTAAGAAGCCTTGTCTTTTTAAATTTTTCAGGATCTGAACATTTTTTTTTTTTTTTTGTTAAGAGGGTGGGAGAGGAAAAAGAAAATGCTCTTGGGGAAGGAGATAGGTATAGAAATTGTGTCAGGTACGTTGATAGAATCCTCATATCTTATTTCCCTTCATTGTCTAAAACAAACAACAGCAAAAGTATTCGAACACACACTCAGAAATTCTGTGCTCACTGGAAGAAGAATGGTGATGTTATTGGCTATGAGCTTCCTTATTTCCTGGAGACCCATGCTCTACTGTTTTCTACCCTCTTCTGTGTCCTGAGAGATTGCTTTGGAATTTGTCAAAGTTCCTTGCCTTTTTGCTTCCAGTGGGATTTCACTACGGAAACCCAGCAGGAGACTGGAGAGAGGAAGGAGAATGCTGTTAACTAGCATTGTAGGGCTGCACTGAGGTTACCTTACACCCAACCACACCATGGTAAAGATCTCTTTATTGGAGACTCCTCAGTGATGTGCCATCTGTTTGTGGCCCACTCCATGACTAATACACTATCCACATATGTATGACTGTGTTTTTTTCGTATATAAAATACATGTTTTACAATAATTAACATTTTCATCTGAAGCTTCTAAGCATCTGTAGAAAGAAAACAAGAAGCACTTTTTTTGTTTTTAGACAAAATCAACAAAATATTTAGCTTGGCATTCTCCAACTTTTAAAATTGTATCTAAACAAAATAAAACATCTGGTAACTGGAAACAAATGCTTGCAGTCATTTTTTTTTTTATTTATTCATTTATGTCTTCATTAAATACTGAATTCTTGCCATGTACTAGGAAGGCAGGTGTGGCCTCAGCTCTTCTGAAGTTTACAGTATACCTAGAAAAGCAAGTAATTAGAGACGTAATGATGACTAAAAAAAGAATGAGCAAAGATTCTGATAAAAGATAACAAGAAGGCCTAACTTATGGCCACATGTGTACGAGGGTGTGAAGAAAGGATTTTAAGGAAGTTATTTAAATTGAGACTGAATGATGAATTAGACAAACAAAGGTGAGAATCTGAGTTAGGATGATGAGGGTGGGCATGCTCCGTAAGGGTTCTGAAGCAATTGGTCTCTGCTGTATGAATATGAAGAGCTAATAAAATGTTTTAAGCAGAAAAGTAATCATAGGGATATCCATTTTTTAAAATATTCCTCTGATTGCTGTGTGAAGTCTGGATTGAAGACAATTAGGACTAGAGGCAATTAGATGAGTATTGCAACAGTCTAAATTTGTTGGCTTGGGCCCTAATTGAAGGCAATGAACATGGAAAGGGACAGAGTTTTCAGATATAATTAAAAAAAAAGTTATATCCCAAGATATAATTATACCAACAGGACCTTGTGATTGATTAGATGGTTATAAGATTGTGGTAATACATGTAAATAGTTAAGTATAACTCCTAGAAATATGTGCAGAAAGGGTAAAATTGTCAAGGAGAAGTTATTTTCTATTTCAATAGGTCAATGGCTTATAGTCCCATTAACATCACTTGTATATGTTTTTCAAATTACAGTTTTATTTTGTCCACATTCGAGAGATTATGATTAAGTGCATTCCATGGGCGGGCCTTGGGCATTTGTATTAATACAAAAGGAAACCCTCCAACCCTCCAAACAATAACAACAAAATTCTTTTGGTGCTTCCGGTGTACCCTCTTAGTTGAGCATCTGTGAATCGGGTTCATTAGAGAGAAGGCAAACTTTCCAGGTAGAGGAAACAAATGAGGCCGAGGCAGAAAAACGTATTTATGCCTAGGTAAGATTAGACCAGAATATGGGATGGGTCAGGTAAAAGGGCAAGAGATGAGGCTGGAAAGTTAGAAGGGTCCAAATTGCCAATGATATTAAATACCAGGCAAAGGAGTTGGGAATTTATTCTGTGTGCACTTTTCTGCTAGTTCATTCATTAATCTAGACTTTCTGGAAATTTACAGTATTCAAGCTATATTAATGGACATGGTAAACAGGATAAATACTTTTGGGGCTCAGAAAACAGTACCCCAAAATGAAGGCCTCAAAAGCAGTCTCAGAAGAAAAGTTTTTCTCTGACCTTCTCCTGCCCTCCTCTCAGCAACATTCTCCCCTGAGGGTAGCCATAGAAACTAGAATCCCTTTTCCCCAAAGCAGATCATAGAAACCAGAACTCCTTTTCCCCAAAGCCAGCTGTAAAACCTCAAAATATTACTCTAACTTTCCCTCCACCTTTCTGTGTAAAAACTGGCTGTAAATATCTGACCTACCTTGTTTGACTGTAGATCATAAGACCCCCATTCCCCAGAGGGTCCTACCCTAGACCCAAAGAGAAGGAAAAGTCAAGAAGAATATAGACAGACAGACCTTGCTGGGTTTTCCCCACTCAGTCTATTGGCATCAGATCATACCCTTTTTGTCCAATCATATTTCTGCATGACTGTCCATACTTTGTTGAACTTAAGCATAAAAGAGACAATTACCCTGTATCTTTGTGAATTCTAAGGGACCCAGCATTCTGAATGATCCCATGTATACATGTTAAATAAATTTGCATACCTTTTCCCATTAATTGGCCTTTTGCGAGTTGATTTTTTAGCAAATCTTCAGAGGGCCAATGGTTCTCCTTGGTCCCTACAATGCAAATAGGTAAAAAATCTGCACTGGGCTTGTAAATTATCATGGTAATTTTGTAGGTATTTTAAGCTACAGAAATGAGATCTTGATTTTTGGAACAAATACTTAGCTAAATCATAATGTGTAATATAACATATTGCACTTTGAAAAAACTTTGTAATACCTAGATTTCAGAATATGAAAAATAGACTTCATTTATGTAGTTTTTATTAAGGGTGTTAAAAATTTATCCAACGGGGTCCAATGTAATCACAAGGTTCCTTATAAGTGAAAAAGGGAGGTAAGAGAGTGAGTGTCAGAGTAGCGTGATGGGAGAAAGACTCAATTATCTATTGTTGGTTTTGAAGATGAAGTAATCGGTTATAAGTTGGGAATGCCAGCAGCCTCTAGAAGCTGGAAGAGGTGAGGGAAAAGATGCTCCCATAGAGCCTCCAGAAGGAACAGTCCAGTGAAATCCCTTTTGGATTTCTGACCTCCAAATTGCAAGATAATAAATTTGCATTGCTTCAAATCACTTAATTTGTGGTAATTTATTAAAGTATCATAGGAAACTGCCCTAGTTAAATTGGTGCACTATAACAAAGCACAACAGACTGAGTGGCTTATAAACAACACACATTTCTCACAGTTCAGGAACCTGAAAGTCTGAGATCAAGGTGCCAGCATAGTTGGGTTCTGGCAAGGACCTTCTCCCAGGTTGCAGATTGTTGACCCCTTATTGTATCCTCAGAATACAGAAAAGGGCTAGCTAGATTTCTGACCTGTTCTCCTAAGGGCACTAATTCCATTCTTGAGAGCTCCACCCTCATGAACTACCTACCTCTCAAAGGCCTCACCTCCAAAGACCAACACATTGGGATTAAGGTTTCACCATAATGAATTGTGGAGACGCACGATCAGTTCATTGCAGAAACTACTATACACCTGTATCAATACACACGATTGATACTAATGCATACACAAACTCATTTACTCATATGTCTGGCCTCTGAGTTGGGATAAGTCAAAGACTAGGACTGCTGACCAGAAGCCCTATTAGGGTCTCTTCGTGTGGTTTGGCTTCTTCATAGCAGAGAGTCTTTAGAATCAGTGAACTATTTATACAAATATTGAGGACTCCAAGTGTAAGTGCTCCTGCGAAGCTGCACTGTCTTTCATGATGTGGCTTTGGAAGTCACACAGCATTATCTGGCTGTACTCTATTTGTTGAAGCAGTCACAGAGTTGACCAGAATCTAGGGGAGAGTACACAAATCTGATTTCTCATTTGGAGTAGTAACAAAAATTTTAAACAAGCAAACTACCACAGATGGTATGTCTTTCTCCTACAGATTTTTACTAACTCTTTGCTTATTATGGCTGTGAACATTTGAATCTTTTTGGTTTGACCAGGCCGAATCTAGATAGATAGGATATCTATCTTCATATCTTATTTTTGAAATTAAAAATTTCACACTTAAAGAAAAATGGATGAAAATTAACTAAATAACTGAATTTTCAGAGAGTGTTTGAAACCAGATTTAATTTACTCATGGGCAGTGATTCAATTTGAAGGTCAATCAGGTAAAACATTATGGTAAGATTCCATGTCAATAGCTATTAGAAAGTTGAGAGGAAAAAGAGTTAAATCCTGTTTGATATGAACATATTTACATTGATATCAATGCTTTATTCTGTCTGCTAAATCTTTTTTTTTTTTTTTTTAGTGTCTCTGAGTTTCTGTAACTAATGCTTGAACCAAGTATAATTTGGGGATGTTTCTTGGTAATGGAAGTTGCATTTTTGATAGAATCAGAGTACCATAATTAATAAACATATTTTGTATTTATGGTTTCAACAAATTCTATTTTGTTTAATTCCAGATAACTTTTTTTCATAATTTGGCAGAGCAAGATTTATTTTAATGGATGACCTGTTTTGAAATAAATATGGGTTGAATTATAAATCTATCTATATTCAACTTTGTGTCTTCAGGTGGTGTAGTTTCATTTACAATTTATGAATAAATCTATATGTTAATAGAGGTACTGCTTTACATGATAAAATATAAACAATTTTAATCATCTTGCAGAAAAGCTTTGAAAGAGACATTAATTAATACATATGGATCAATGTTCAAAACCTAATGTTCTTTTAAGAAAGATCACCTATTTAGCACGCATGTATTTAACACATATATGCTTCAATATATTTGATTGGGACATTAATAAAACCTTATTGCTTATATTAGCATCCACTTGTATAAAACAATTAACAGGCAAGAAGAACCAGGCACAATACATTAATCACTGATACAAAATGCAGAACAATTTAAAGAATTTGTTAAAGATAATCACTTTTGATAAAAATAGGAAAATCAAATGTAACATTATTCTCTCAATTAGTCTATATACAGAAAAATGTAGGGGGGTGATGTTCACAGACCATAAAAAAGGAGAGGGGGAAGGGCCTTGTCACAGCCAATTCATAAGCCAAAATGATATGTTTTGTGTGTTAGTGAAAGACTGGGGTCTTCATTATAATGATCGATAGTGTATTTAAGCAACTGGTCATGTCTAAAAAGTGTTTGTTTATTTTCAAAGAACACATATATTTACCACTTTAGAATTCTTTCTAGATTGCTCAGTTAATTTTATGATAACACAAAGGGAAGACAAACAGCACTGCTGTTGTGAAGATATTTCACATACAAAAAATTTAAATTTGGCCTTGCAATCTGTCATACAACCTTTTGCTTTTCAAAGAGGTGTTTTAGACTTATCCTACCGCAATTGCATTTTTATCTAGGGCCTGGTGATGCAATTCCCAAAAACTATACTTAAAGTGATACATTTTTATAAAACTTCCCTTAACTGGTTTATTGTCAATTTCTGGGGACAAGATCATTTCTATGGAAAAGTCTATCAGAAAGGGCAAATTCCCACTAGCCTAACTCTCAACCTGAGAGAGCCTTCACTAACTTCACTAACTTCTCTCTGAAGTTAGGGCATGGAAGCCAAAAAGACACCAGTGAGAATGCCCTTAATACAGTTTAACTGACACCACTTCGGAAAATTTGGAAGGTGTGGAGGAAAGAGAACTAAATTCTGATAGTAGTGAAGGTGTGTGAAATACTGTGGCTCATGAGATATTATGGGAAGAGAAGTCTTAGTTCAGCCGTAAGTGGGAGGGTCCTAGGAAGCCAAAGAATGAGAGTTTTTATTTTTTAGTTACTCAGTTTTTATTGAGTGACTAAATTGAAAATAAGTGTGAGAGAGAAGAGAGTGCTCATTATATTTTATTTAGCATCTACTATCTTGAGAGCTCTGCATTACGTACTGGAGATACATATCCATTTCTACCAAATTTAATTGGCAAAAGCTGTGATATGGCCATACCTGATGGCAAGGTATGGTATGAGGCTTGCAAATGCAGTCAACTGTGTGACCAGGAGGAAAAGGAAGCTTATTTGGTGAACATATAGGCTACTCCTACTAGGGTCTATCTTCTTATCATATCCATTAAACAGTTCCTTTCAAACATAAATTACACCC
>CAUYSK010032929.1:0-46206 GCA_963575035.1 Avahi laniger | reverse complement strand
CAGGCACAGTGGCTCACACCTGTAATCCTAGCACTCTGGGAGGCTGAGGTGGAAGGATCACTTGAGGTAAGGAGTCTGAGACTAGACCTGTCTCTACTAAAAAAAATAGAAAAAATTAGCCAGACATGGTGGTGCATACCTATAGCCCCAACTACTCGGGAGGCTGAGGCAGGATTGCTTGAGCCCAGGAGTTTGAGGTTGCTGTGAGCTAGGCTGATGCCATGACACTCTAGCCCCAACAACAAAGCAAGACTCTGTAACAAAAAATAAATAAATAAAAATAAATTAAAAATATAACTTGCTCAAGTTGATATCTTTTCCTTACAACTAAAATCTGTTTTAATTATTATTATATACACCAAATGTTAAGGGTCACTATTATTATTATTATTCATATCACATAAATACACCTGAATTCTAGTCTCATCTTTAATGTTTACTAGCTGTGCAACCATGGACAAGTCACTTTAATTTCTCTAAGCTTCTGTTTTATTATTAACAGCATGATGATAGAGTTGAAATGATCAAATGAGATGATGTACACAAAAGATCTGTGCTATATGTATCTAAATTATTATTATTGTTTTTGCAATTTCAATGCCACAACTTCTCTGATACTTCATCTTATTTTTCTCAGATAACATTGCTATTCTTACTTACTGCATTTTCCATATAGACAGACAGATTTATACTTCCTGATAATAAAAGGGTAAATTCTGCCACTCATTCAGGTATCGATGCTATCTTTATATAAAACACCAGAATGGAAAAAATGATTTATTGAAAAAAGAAACTCATTCTCATTTTGCCCCTCCAAAAACATCAAGTGGAAATTAGTCTGACTACTATAAAGTTTATTTTGGGGAGGAATCAAATGTTAATATACTTAGTTCATGAAGAAAGTAAAATGTTAGAGAGTTCTTTCATAACAGTGGAGTTTCTCTAGAAACTAGGCCACTTTTGAATTTTATTTTACTTTTTGCTATTCCCAGGGTAGCAGTATCCCAGATTTATAATGATGGAATCATACTATGTAACAAGATATTTGTTGCTATACTTGTTTGCAGAATGATTCTCCTCTTTTATGGAATAATGTATAATTAAATTCTACCTAAATATTTTAGTAGGATTTTATTAGGAATGTGGTATCAATTTGTCCTGCAGTGCATTTCATTTTTCAAATCCTGATTTATAAAATCACATAATTGAAAAAATTTTTTGACACAAAACGATTCACAGCAGTTTCTTGGAAATTAAAAAAGGAACAAATATCCCTTAGATATTTGTTACCGGTTTTCAGGTAAACTGACAAAACTTTCTCTACAGCTCATAATAATATGCACTACACTACCACATAGCTCATTGAATGTATTTCTCATTCTACCATGCACTTATGCAGTTCAGCAATAAAGCTTTTATATAATTATATATCACTAATACTTTTGAAAAGGCCACCTTGCTCCGCCATCCCCAATTTCTCTCTCAGCATTTACCTACTACAAGAGGTAACCTCTATTCTGAATTATTTGTAGTTAGTCCCTTACTTTTATTTATACTTATATCACATAAGTATGTGACACTAAACAATTGTTTTGTGTGTCATTTTCTATATATTTTTCTATAACTTGCCCTTTTCATTCAACATGTTTATAAAATTCTTTACTTGAGGTATATGTAGCTGTGATTCACTCTGCAAATTTTATTTTTGTTTACTTCCAACTTTATTGGATCCAGTTCTTCATCTAGTCTTTTACCAAGGTATTCTTTCTCAATTTTTTGGCCATCGTTACTATCTTAATTCTGTAGTAACTATGGAAACATAAGTTTTTAGAATAAAAGAATTTAAGTAGATGAACTTAAACAAACAAATATAATTAGTCTGTTTTCCATTTGAATCTCTTTACTGATGCTGAGAAATCATTATCATCACTTGAAATGTTCAGAGATCACTAACACTTGATTTTGTAATGATAATTATAATATCACATAGAGATATCACCCAACACTTCCTTTTCTATACCATCTATTTTTAAAAATCTGAATATTGTTAATGCACTGAAGATTAGAGATATGGCAATTTATCTTTTTTTATTATAAAGAATGAACTCTTACATACTCTAATTATTTTTGAATATGTTTATTTTGTTATATTAACTCCCTTAAGCAATGCTAATATGACTTAGCTATTAAATATTAAAGCAAAATATTCTCTTATGAAGTCTGCTCAAATTCTAGTATTCCCAGGTCAAAAGTTTTAGTAAGTTATTGCCCAATTATTGAAACTCTAACTCTAGTCATATAACCAACGATAATTGGTTGTATCCATGGTTTTATTTATCTTTCACTTAATTTAAAAATTCTAAGAAGTTTCAAGTCAGTGAAGAATGTTTTTGGCAAAGCAGTAGCAAACATGACTGAATTTGAGAAAGAAAACCTAGAATAAAATTATTACTGGGTGAATATATTGGAATTTTGCCACTTTAACTTGGAGAATGTTACATTTTTCAATTTCTATGGTGCTAACAATTGACTCACTGATAGTTAAGTTCTACACCAGTAGGCACCTGCAGTTTGGGCAGTTATAAAGACTTTTGTCTTTGCTTGAATTAAGGAAAGAGAAAACTGTCCTGTTTAAAGAAACAAACTCTATCACTGCAGTCTCCAATCCCCCAAGGGGTTGCCAAGGTCTGGTACCCGTGTGTGGTCTGTTAGGGAACGGGCCATGCATCACTGCCTGAGCTCTGAACAGCCCAGACCGCTACTGCCACACTCTACCCATCCACCCCCAGTCTGTGGAAAAATTCTCTTCCATCGAACCAGTCCCTGGTGCCAAAAGGTTGCGGACTGCTGATTTTCTGCTTCCATATCTGGAGAAGGGTTTACAAAACCCCTTTGGTTTGGTTGGTACTTCTTGCACTTTATTGTGGTTAAGGAGACCATTGACAACCCTCCCATGTTATATTTACACATGTTATATTTACATTAACACAGGATTATGGAAAAGAATAAAAGAATCTAAATCTAGCATTAATAAGAAACTTAACTCACAATGCACAAAGAAAATATCCTTTAAGATTGAAATTTTAGGTTTTGAGGTATCATGGAGGAGAACATTTTACTAAAGAAGTATTTTCTTGACTGTTCTCCAATTAAATATTTTTAGCTTATTGACTCTTTTTTAGCTATTGTGGGTTGCTGGCCTAATTATTTTTAGGAGGGTTACTGTAAATAGCATATGGCTTAGAATTCCTGGATCATGAGGTTTTTCGTTCTTCAGTATCGGAGAAACTTCTGTTCTGTGTCTTTTTTATTTTATGATATTAAAAAATTCCTACACATTTTATGAAGATGTAGTCTTAGCATAGCATACAACACAGACACAAGAGGCAACTACAGTTGGTTAAGGTTCTAATAGGCTCATCAGCTAAGAAGTACCCCCGATGTCCATGGATCAGGTTAAGAATTTATATCCACGTGAAACAGAAAAGCCTAGGAGTTGGACTGTATCTGAGTGGGGCCTCTCCATTTGGATCGTAGAGATCAGCTACACCCAGCAGTTTAGGACCAGCAATCAGGAGGTCTTAGATACTGCAGTGTGGTGAAGTGGAAGCAGGCTTGCTGTCATGGAGGCTCCACAGCAGCTGGGAGGCGGAATGTGTAGTAGTGGGCAGTCTGTATCACAGCACTCTGGTACCAAGATCTAGCCATGGTGGGGGATGAAGAGGGAGCTCTACTGAGCTTCAGAAGAAGGGGTCCCTGAGGGATTAGAAGAAGCAAGTAAGAACCCCAATTCTATAGGAATGGACTAGTAGGAAAGGATCTAAGAACTGTTCAGCAATAGAATGGGGCCAGCAATAAATGCCTTTGGTTCCCATATTTTGGGACAAGACCTATTCTACTGCCTAGGGTTTTAGCTTAGACTCATTCAAGAAACATTATTTGAGCACCTACTAAAGGCCAGGCTAGAAGCCGCACATGTAACTAGTAAACAAGATATAGTTTCTTCCCTTACAAATCTTACATTCTAGTGGAAGGTACAGTCAAGAATATAGACAATCAAATTAAAAGGTAGTAAAAGTGCCAATTAGGAAGGTAGATATTGTCACGGTAGCATGAGTCAGAGCGTCTTATTAGGACTTGATGGAGTTGAAGAGAACAGAAAGGCTTCTGAAAGGAACTGAATCCTAAGCTAAGATCTGAAGAATGGGACACTGCTAACAAGAGGTTAATACTTCAGTCATGTTAGCATTGCTCAAGGAGTAGGGACCCTGCTAACAGGAATCAGTTTTGTCGAATAAGCAGAAAATGCTGCTGCCAGATCAATGAATTACAAAATGGTCATTTAAACCAGGTGTCACATCATTTGCAGAACTACCCAGTTCCAGGGGACATGGCTTGGTGAACTAAACAGGGACCTTACTCTTCACCCTGGCCAAATACTCCTATACAGGGAACAGCTTGTGGCCTCAGCTGGATTTATCTAGGTGGAGAGCATTTAGAGTTGAGGGTAAAGCAGAGCAAAGGAGGACCTCAAGGCTTAAAGGATATGATTCTTGAAAGTTGGAACACAGAAGAAAACTAGCCTCATTTGAGTGAAACATTTCTAGAATTGTCTTCTCAGACCATGACAACACCAGAGTAGTACCTATCAGGTAAGCTACGCAGAGCCACAGAGTCGTCTGTAGAAATGCAGAGCCCACATTTAAGCATTTGCCAAGATGGCAATTTGACCCACCAGACTTGAGCTTTCTGGAATAACTCTATTTGTCATTTTACCCATTAGGATTGGGAAACATGGTTTCACAATAGCAAATCAAAGCAAGGCTGGTGATGGTGCACACAGTTACAATAGAAGTAGAATGGCTTAATTAGTAAAAAATTAACTGGCATGATTCCTATAAGTTAAAATGTACATATTTAAGGAGGCTTATTGTAACATTTATACCATTTATTTTATAATATACTAATTCGAATGTAAAAGTGGATGTAAATTACCAGAAATTAACATGCAATGTGAAGAAAAGTCCTTTTATCCTCTGCAACTGTAGCATTTGGCAGATTCAGGAATAAATAATCTTTTGTGGCAAGGGTATGCCTTATCAAACATATGCAGATCAGCACTAATTAATGCTAATTAAGGTTTCCTGTCTATCTAGTTGGAAAAACGTCCAAATGTTATGAAATCCAGTTAGTATGCCTATTACGCTAATTGTTTTATATGGGGTGGTTCTTAATTAAAATATGTAAATTGACCTTAATTGCTATATACTAATGGGGGTTCATGTTATCTTACTAAAAGTGACAAGATGGTGAGGAGGGGTACTTAAATGACTAATTCTGATAAATCCTTAACTAAATGACCTTTACTCAAAATTAATTTTAATTGGAAGCTGGCAAAAGAAACATTTTTTTCTTTGTTTCTTTTTAGTTTTAAGTAATGGAAGAATGTTACTCTTCTTTGTTAATACAGCTTTAGAAACAATTGTGGATTGTTAATTATACTTAACAAGCAAGTTAATTTTACTGTTTACTGTTTATAGTTATCAGGAAGTTATTGATATACTCATTTCAGTCTTGGGAAAAATGACTTTCTTCTCATTGAATGTGAATATATAGTTACAATACCATAGGCAATTTGATCCAGTTAGTTTGTTAGAATATGTGTTAAAGTTTGATGAGCTGGTAATATTAATATGTATTCCGTGGCTGATTTATAATGGAATTACATTTTAGGAAAATATATATATGTATGTTACTTTTTACAAACATTAACTCTTATTTGAGTTAAACTATGATTGAAGATACTTAGATTGAATAGACCGAAATGATATTTTTTATATTTTACCTATCGTGTTATTTATTGTTTAATTGCAAACAAATTAAAATGAGTATGCCCCAAACCAGTGTTAATTAATATAAACATTTTTTTTATTATGCTAAATCTGGAATTACAGGAAGTAATTTAGATAAAGCTAACAAATATTTTACCCTTTTATTTGGAAGTAAATTTGTGTTCAACTATAAAGTATATTAAAAATGCTTCTGTAAAAATGTGAGAAGGGCCTTGGTAAAATATTGTCACATGGAAATAAGCATATAATAAAGATCGCAGATTTTCTTTGTCAAGAGGAAACCCAATGTCTTTACTCTTTCATCAGGACATCGTGACAAATGTTTCACCCAGAATCATCCGGGGGACCACCTCTGGCCCCATATATGGCCCTGGACAAAGCTCCTTCCTGAATATTGAGCTCATCAGTGAGAAAACGGCTGCATATTGGTGTCAAAGTGTCACTGAACTAAAGGCTGACTTTCCAGACAATGTAAGTGTGATTTAACATCTGAAACAAGAGAATTGGCATAAGTTGGTGAATGTTTATTTAAACATCCAATTCATAGGCTTATAAATATTAATGTGTATAATATATTTTATTAAAGAAGCTGCCAGTTGCTTTGCTGATGCACAGAAAGATAAAAAAGAAAGAAAAGCTCAAGAACTCATAAAAATCCACACAATGCGAGGCTTTGTTATAAATGGATGCCACGTAGATGGAAGAAGTATCTACATAAGCAGAAGGAAGAGAAATAAAATACTCATTTTATTGAGTTGGTTTTCACTGTGTGTGGCTAGCATTTATGAAGGTGATGACCTTAGGAAGAAATTGCAGACTATAAATCACTTTAAATATAAACCTGAGGCAAAAGCACAGTATCTTCTCATGTAGTTTATTTATATTTTTTCAGTGGGAAATAATTGTAACATCTTTGTACTAAATGAGTCAACTATCTTTTATAAAACCTTTTTTTTTCCCCTTTTAAAGAACCATGCTCAAAAATTGCAGTAAAATCAGGCTTGAATATAAATGATAGTACTTCCCCATCAATGGTCCGGTTAGGGCAATCTTTAATACCATCCTTAATGCCATTCATTCATTCTGCCTCCCCTTCCCCTTCTCCCTTTCTTTCTCTCTCCCCCTCCTTCTCTCTCCCTCTCTGTCTTTCTTTCTCTCTCTCTCTCCCTCTCTCTCTCTCATTCCTTCTTTCAATGAGCTAGTAGTGAATGGAGGTTGAGGAAGAGATTTTTCTACCTACATAAATGTTTTCCAAAGACAAAGAAGAATACTTAAGTATTCTAATGATAAATATTTTTAAATCTAATGAAATTTGTGGATATTTGTGTACAAACTGATAAATAGCCAAATCTTACAAAGGAATTTAGATAGCACACAATTGTCTAGCCAATCAAGTTTCTCTTCTGTTGTAGATAGCTCTAATTGTTTACAAATTCTCTCTTAACTTGAAACAAAATATAATCACATAGAAAAATACGATTTATCTTCTTCAAGACAACCTTTTAGATTTGAAAGGAACTATCAAGACCCAACTGTAATCTATAGCTTCTGCTCATTATGAGTTTTTCACTTTCTGAGCTTGAAGTTTCAGTTATCTTTATTTTCACATTACACAACTAACACTATATAACAATTATACTGAGGTATTTGTTTTTTAAAGAACCCACATCTTTGGGGAAGCTTTTCTCAGAATAACAAGAACAAGAAAAATGGTCAACTGTAAAAAGAAATAATATATTTATTTTTTTGCTTGGTCTATAATATTATGCTAGGTACTGAATGTGTAATATAATAATAATATAGTGTGAGCATTTACGTAACACACACTTTGTGCTAGGCACTGTTCTTAAAGCTTTATATATTTTAAGCTCATTTGACCTTTCAACAGACTTATAATATAGGTATTATTATGTTCTCCATTACATAGATGAGAAAACTGAGGCACACAGAGTTTAAGTAATATGCCCAATGTTACACAGCTAATATATATTGAAGATTGAATCTGAACTTGAAATTTACTTTTAGCATCTATGCTTCTGTGCAATAGTAGTGTTCTCTAGTATACCTGCCTGTGTTGTCCTTAAATATTCAATATTATAATACTTTTTAATGCAACGTAAGACAAGTATGCAATGTAATTTCCCAAAATTGTTTCAGTAGTATTTAGATAAGCCAATGTGTCTGAAAAAAAATCTTTTTTTCTGGAAAATATTCACCGATGGCTTGTCTTAAGTTCACATGACACTTTCTGCCCTCTCTTGGGCAGGAATAAGGTGTTATAATAATGACCACCAAGAAATGACAGTAAGTGGACAAGAAAACTGAGATGAAACCCTTGCTCTATGAGTCCATGGTCAAGTAGAAAGAAGAGACATTTAAATGTTCTTTTCAATTTCCCTAGCAACAATTTTCTTCACTTATAATGCTTTTTCTTCTCAGAAAAGAATGCATTGTTTTCTTGTTTCTAATTCTTTCCCCATTTAGATTATACTCATTATTCTTTTTCTGTATTCTTAGAACTAATTTCTAACATTTTTACTCCCCATATCAAAGATAACATTTTAAATACAATTAAAGTAGCATTCCCATTTGAACCCATAGAAATAATGTGCATGCACCTAGATATTGCCATGCTGAGACTAGACAGTCCCCCACTGTTTTGGAATTATTGTGATGGGTTTGCCCAATAAGCTGAATGAAAGAAGGTGACCCTTCATTTTCCAAGTTTAATTATCACTCTCACTGGAGTTTTTTCACATCATTCTCAAGTGCATGACTGCCACCTTTAGTGACAGGGATTGGGACAATTCAGTCCACTGTTTAAGCTTCTAAGCAAGAGCCAACTTTTCTGAAAAAGAAATTATGCTGCGAGGCATTTAGGTCAGCTGATATCAGTAGCTACTGTCTCTGTTTCCAGAGAGGGTAGGTACCAGTTGACCGTGAACCAAAGAGCGCGCTGATGAACTTCTTTACTATAAAGGCAGCAAGATCTCGGAAATATACTGTAAGGGCTCATCTCTTAACTATCACAGTTATGCTAATGCCTACGCTCATGCTAGACTTGTGCTTGGCTTTCAAGGTTTCTTTTTATTTATCTGTGAATTAAACTTGGCACACTGATCATTGTAGTGACAATTTATTACTAAGAGTTTTTTGTTCCTGAGCTGAGATTTTGCAAGTCTTATTATGAAATGTGCTGTATAATTAGGGCTAACAGAAATCAATTTTAAGTGAATCCTCTCATTTTCACTGCAAAACCCTTATAAATCATGTATTTTAGGCTTGAGAAAATTTTTTACCAAAAGATACACGCTGCATTTGTCTGAATGCAATGAGTTAGCAAACACAGACTGACATTTTCTATCGTGTGTGGCAGCTAAAGTAACAGGAAAAAGGTAGAACTTCAGCAGTGAATCACCCGATGAAGACAGAAAAGGAAACGATGGCTTTGTTAGAGAAATTAATAAAAGAAGAACGATTGATATGTAAATATACATCTATTACAATATACCTAATTTCTGCAAAAAACCTTTTCTCAGTTAATGACTGAGAGATCAGCTTTGTGCACATTAAGATCAAAATATCGATCTTCATCAGCATTTTTAAAGGTGCTTTACTGGCCATGGACTCCTTTTATATTCCATGGACTCCTTAGGTACTCATGAAGTTTAGGAGCCTCTTTCTAGAATAATGTTTTTGAACGCATAAAACAAAATTCATAAAGTTACAAAGGATTCCCATTATGTTAAAATAAAATTCTCAAAATATTTTAAAAATATATGTGATATAGTAATATATGTTGCTCTTTATTAAGGCACTAAATAACATAATCTAGTTGTGTGTCTAATAACTATCGTGGTTTTGATGTAGTAGTGATCGTAAGTACTTGAGATTTCTGCAGCAACTCTACTATGCTTTTCTGTGATTTCTATTGGTCAACCTTATAGGTATCAATAGTGCTACTATGGTTGGTTTATTGCATTCATGATTGAAAAATGCTAAATTTCAGTAGGAGGTTAGTAAAAATAAAGGTCTAAATGTTTCTCTACCCAAGATCATGGTTTTCTGCATTATATGAAGACTTTACAGACCCTACTTAGGTTAAGAACTTATGTCCAGTAGCTCTCAATTCTGGTTGCACATTAGAATCTCTGAGAGACTTTAAAAAATGGTATTTATGGGTAGGGCCTATCCTTTTCAATCATTTCTGCTGTGGGTACAATAAATCTATATCTATATGTGTGTATGTATGTAAGTATATGGGTGTATATCTATATGTGTATGTGTGTGTATATTTTGTATAAAGTTCAATTAATTCTGCTGCATACACAGACAACATTATTTATGGATTTTGACACATATCATTAAGTATTTATAAAACTCATATATCAGAACTGTTTACTAAGAAAATTTTGTATGTTCCAGGCACTGTGCTCTAAGGCTTTTATGTATCTGTGAAGCAGAGATTTTTTCCCATTTTGCAAATGAGGAAACTGACATTTAGAGATATTGCATTAACTCTCCTGGATCATACAGCTAGTAAATGAAGGCATTAGGACTGGAATCTTTTCATTACACCTTGAAGAGGTATTCTATTTGGCCCCAAGAAACCTGAGAAATTAAGAATGTATGTTATTCCAATCCTTCTTTACCCACCTACTCAAATGGATATTCTCAAATGCAGACTTTCACAAAAGAAAGCACATTCTGATTATTTGACAAAATAAAGAATTTCCATTATCAGCCAATCATTATTTTGTTCTTAGTCCTTGCTCAGGGCATTTTATACTCCAGCTCTTATTGCTTTGCAGGGACACAGCTGTCTATATAGGAAACAGTGTCAGTGAGATTCAATTTGGACTTGCATTTGAGCTGTGACATGGCCTCATCTTAAATTCTGTATTCAAAAATGGGGAAGTCCAGGGAATTAGTCGGATCTAGGTATCCTACAAGCGAGGAGGATATTCATTGCTTATTCAGTTGATGTTCATTAGCCCATAGCCCCTGTGCAATCTTCTTACAGTCTCCATGAAGGCTGCCTCTGTAAAAGTGGGCTTCCTCTTCTTTGAAATATTTATAATTAGTTCTGCCCATTAGAAATAAGAGGATTTTTGTTATTCATGCAACTTGTTTAGAAAAATAAAATTTAATAACAGATGAAACCATAATATATCTGTTGTCAGGCCAGAAATGGTCAGTACAAGATAGTTACTTTTGTTCCTTATTACAGAACTTATAAAGTACAGATATCACCTTAGTTTTTCTCTCCTCAAATCCCAAAGAGGATGCTCACAAACAAATGTGAGCGTCCCTGTACTGAAGGGACTCCTCCTTTGCTCCCTCTGGAATTTTTTGAGCTTGTCAAGTCCCTGTCTCTGTTGATTTCTGCACATTCCCAGGTGGATTTATTTTGAATAAATTAGGAAACTGCTGTAGCAGCTATTGAAGGGAAAGCTAGTATATCCCCAGGAAACAATTCCCTTTTTTACACTAGGGCTTAAGTAGTGATTTTCTAATATTGCTCATGCATTCTGGAAGCCATAGATACTTACTCCCATCCACTCTTCTTTGACAAAATCCAGGATAAATCTTAGCTCTGATCATCTAGTGACATTACTTTATTGACTTTTTAAAAGATCCATCTAGTTTACAAAAAAATAAAATAAATTATAATAGTAATGGAAATTTAAAATGTAAGAATGGGTAGGAATAAAACAGTCCATACCTACTTATTCTAACAAATCTCTGTTTTTTCTTTCATAGAATTGATACAGGCTAGGAGCTAAAGGCAGAGGGCTTAGTGTTAGAACAGTTTTGAATCTCAGCATCTCCTCTGACTTGCTATTTATTGACACACTCAGCCTCAGCTTCTTGTCTCTGTGGTAATAGTACCTATCCTCAGAGGTCATTGTAAAGATTAAATGAAATATTATGTATAATTTTTTGACACACTGCAATTACTGACTACCATAAATTATATTGCATAAAATACCTTTATGCCTCTGGTTTTTATCCCTACTTTAAATAATATTTTTTATATGTTCTGTAAAGGAGATTTGGCAAGTCAAAGGTAAAAGCATGTTTATAGCTTTTGAAGTATATGGCCCAATTGATTTTCAAAAACTAGTGATTTATATAAAAGACATTATTTCAGAAATAGTTACCAGTTAAAAAAATTAAAGACTAATTCACTAAATATACTTTTTCGTGATTCTTCTGAATTTGGGTTCATTATATGTCATATATCATGTAAGGTCTCTGGACTTTCTAATGTTTTATTCATTGTACTTCCCTGCTTTAATATCATTCTTTCATTCTTTTGTCTTCATAGCTTCCCATTAAAACAACATGTAAGTAGTAACAGCTTTTTATTTTTGTTATCAGCATAAAAGCAAGAAAAAATGAAAAGGTATTTAATTTCACAAAAACAAGGGTAGCAAAAATGAATCATAATGCATAATATAGGTCATAGTTCTGTGAGTGATTTATGGCACCATGTAGCGAAGTATTTTCTTGAGATAGGATATTTCTAGTTCTTTAAAAGAAAACTTAGCTCCAGCCTAAATGGAAATGGAGACTGGATTTAGCTTCTCATCTGAAACAATAACAAAAAAAAACTTATGAAATATATGAAACTACAGTTTTTAAGACCTTAAGTATCAGGCAATAAGGAATAGTGGTCATCGACAGATGGAAAACAAAGGATATGAGCTCGGATACTGCCCCAGGCCCTGAGTTGAAGAAACAGAACTAAGAGTCCAGTGAAACCAAGGTATTTACAAGATAGAGTACCCAAAAGCGGAGAGCTGCATGCAGAGAGAGAGCTTCAGAGATCTGCAGGGGATCCCTCTTGAATATGTAGCAGTGCTTGGTTCCTACATAGATCTGGGAATAGTGACTATTTCCTCTAGCCAGACTCTAAAACCCCATGATCACAAACACTGGGTAGAGTATAAGAGTTTGAATTAAGTATTAGGAATGATTATCCCTAAGCTTAGCACTGCTTTGGTCATGCCCAGAAAACTTTAAAGACAAGAACTGAAAGTATCAACATGTTTCCAAGTAACTTAACTACAAAGCTCAAGAATATTTATAGGAATACAAAAATACCTATTACCAAATACAAAATATTGATAGAAATACAAAAATACTTATTACCGAACAAGGTAAAATTTACAATATCTGGCATTCGATCAAAAATTACCTAGTATGTAAAGACATAGAAAAATATAACCCATAATAGGAGGCAAATCAATCCATTAAAACCATTTCCCCCCAAAAAATCATAGAACTGACAGGATATTAGAATTAGCAGACAAGTACATTAAAACTGTTATTATAACTATGCTCCATGTATTCAAAAAGGTAAGACATGAAAGATAAATAAAAGATCTAAATAAAACTTCCAGAAATGAAAACTATAATAAATGAGATGAAAAATGTCCTGGAAGCTATGAACAGCATATTGGGCATTGCTGAAGAAATCATTAGTAAACTTGAAGACATAGCAATAGGCCGGGCCAGGTGGCTCAAGCCTGTAATCCTAGTACTCTGGGAGGCTGAGGCAGGAGGATCGCTTGAGCCCAGGAGTTTGAGGTTGCTGTGAGCTAGGCTGATGCCACAGCACTCTCTAGCCCAGGTAACAGAGCGAGACTCTGTCTCAATAAAAAAAAAAAGAAAAAAGAAAGAAAGACATAGCAATAAAAACTATCCCAAATGAAACAGGGAGAGAGAGAGAGAGAAAAGTAAACATACCATCAGTGAGCTGAGAACAACTGCAAATGGCCTAACATATGTAATAGGAATTCCCAAAGGAGGCTGGGGAGATACAGAAAAAATATTTGAAGAAATAACAGGCTGGGCACAGCGACTCATGCCTGTAAACATAGCACTTTCAGAGGCCAAGATATGAGGATCACTTGAGGCCAAGAATTCAAAAACAGCCTGTGCAATACAGCAAGACTGTATCTTTACCAAAAATGCAAATCTAGTTGGCATGGCGGTGCACACCTGTAGTTCCAGTTACTTGGGAGGCTGAGGCAGGAGGATCCCTTGAGCCCAGGAGCTCCAGTCTGAGCTATGATGACACCACTGCACTCTAGCCTTGGTGACAAAGAGAGACCCTGTAAAGAAAGAAAGAGAGAGAGAGAGAGAGAGAGAGAGAGAAAGAAAGAAAGAAAGAAAGAAAGAGAGAAAGAAATAGCCAATACTTTTTTTCTAGTTTTTCTTAAAACTACAAACCTTTTCCCCCACCCACCTCACCAAAAAAACTCCAAGAAATTTAACAAACACCAACCATAAGAAACATGAAGAAAACTATAACAAGGTAGTACAGAATTAGCAAATTAATCAAACCAGTGATAAAGAGACTATCATAAAAGCAGCCAAAGAAAAAAGTACATGTTCCATATAGAGAAACAAATCTAAGTTGCTACTGTGATTTGTTGTCAGAAACAATGCAAGCTACTAGACAGTGGAGCAACATCTTTAAAATACTGAAAGAAAAAAAAAAAGGACAACTGTTAACCTAGATTTCAAAATCCAGCAACATATCTTTTAAAATTATAGGTGAAATAAATAATTTTTCAAGTACAATAAAAGGAGACCTACACTACAGAAAATGTTGGCGTGTTTCACACATAAGGAAGATGATGTCGGGTCAAAATATGGATCTACACAAAGAACAGAGCACCAGAATTTGTAACTACATGGATGGATATATTTTTCTTATTATTTAACTCACTTTAGAACATATATTTAGCAATATATATTGTTGTTTAAACAAAAATATAAGATAGTGTTGGAGGTATAAGATATGTAAGGTAAAATGTATGACAAGCGTAATACAAAAGTTGTGAGGGAAAAAATGAAAGTATACTACTGTAGACCTCGAACACTTTATGTAAAGTTTTATATTACTTGGAGGCAGACTGTGATAACTAAAAGCTGCTCTAAGAGTATCTTCAAGATGTTATATAGTCTAAAACAACCACTAAAATAATGCAACAAGGAGTTGTTATAACTAAAAGCCAACAATAGATACAAAATGGAATAATAAGATGTACTCAATCCAAAAGAATGGGCGAAAAGAAGAAAAGGAAAAAGGAAGAGATGAGATGAATATTATAGAAACCATGTAGTAAGGTGATAGAGTTAAACATAGCCATTCAATAATTCATTGAAAATGTAAATGGTCTAAACACCCCAATTAAAGTCAGAGGTTTTCAGAGTGGATAAAAGAAAAGCAAGGTCAACCATAAGCTGCCTATAAGAAACGACTTTAAATATAAGGACACAGTGGGAGAAAATTGAAACCGTTGAAAAGGATATTTCATGCTAATTTTCATCATATAAAATTTTGCCGTATTAACAACAGACAAAGTAGATATCACAGCAAGGAATATTTCCAGGGACAGAAAAAGATCATTTTATGATGAAAGGGTCCATTGTCCCAGAGGTGATGACAATCCTAAATGTTTATGTACTTAATAGTAGAGCTTCAAGGTACATGAAGCAAAACTGGAAAGAACTGTAAGGAGCAATGGAGGAACCCACAATTATAGGTGAAGATTTTCGTACCTTCCTATCAATAATTAATAAAACAACAGAGTGAGGTTATCAAAGATTTGAAAAAACACTATTAATCAATTTTCTAATTGGCATTTATAGAACATGCCATTCAATGGCAACAGAATACACATCTTTTCAAATACATTTAGTAAGATAAGCCATAACCTGGGCCATAAAGGAAGTCTCAACAATTTTAAAACAATTCAGATCATACAAAGAATACACTTTGACCACAACAGAATTAAATTAGTAATCAACAACAGGAATACATTTGGAAAATCCCCAAGTATTTAAAAAATATACTTCTAAATAACTTTTGGATCAAAAAAATCATAAGAAAAATTATAAAATATTTTGAACCGAATGAAAATTAATTTGTAGCACCAAATGCATGCATCAGAATGAAGAAAAGTTTCAAATTAATGACCTCAAATTCTACCTTTAAAAACTAGAAAAAAAAGAGCAAATTAAACCCAAAGTAAATAAAATAAATTATATAATAAAGTTCAGAAGGGAAAAATAAGTGAAATAGCAAACAAAAAAGTGATAGAGAAAAATAATAATGGTAAACTGATTTCTTGAGAAAACCAATAAAATTAAGAAAACTTTAGCCAGATTGATCAGGTAAAAAAATGAGAAGAAACACAAATTATCAATATACAGAATGAAAGAGATAACACTAATGCAAATTCAACAGCTATTACAAGGAAAATAACATAATATTATGAACAACTTTATATAAATGAATTTGTTAACTTAGATGAACCAGACAACTTCCTGGAAGGACACAAGCTATAAAAACTTACTCATGAAGCAACAGATAACATTAAAGAAATTGAATTTCTAGTTCAAAGCGTTTTATGAAAAAAACTTCTGGCCCAGATGGCTTCATGACTGGATTTCACAAACCATTTAGGAAAGAATAATGTCAGTCCTATATATACTCTTCCAGAAAGTAAAACAGAGGAAATACTTCCCAACAAATGCTATGGGGCCAACGCACTCATACCACAACTAGGCAAAGGCAGCACAAAAGGAGAAAATGTTGGCCCTCATGAGCATGAATGCAAAAGTTCTGAACAAATTTTAACAAATCTAATTCAACAATATATTAAAAAAGATAATCCATCATGACCAAATGAGGTATATCCTAGGAATTCCAGATAGGTTTACCATTTGAAAGCAATGTAATTTATATAAATTATAAACTAAATGATTATAATCGCAAAAACTATATGATCATCTCAATAAACCTAATAGCAAAAAAACGTTTGAAGAAATAAAAAAATCTATTCCTAATTTAAAAAGGAAAAAATTGCAGCAAACTAATAGAAGGGAAATTCCTCAACTTGATGAAGGGCATCTACAAAAAAAGCCTGCAACTAATATACTTAATAATGAAAGACTGAATGTTCCCTCCTAAGTGAAACAAGATAAGGATACCTGCTTTCACCAACTTCTCTTCCACATTGTGCTACAGGTTTGATCCTATCCAATGAAAAGAAAAACAAATAAAAGACATCCAGATTGCAAAGGAAAAAGTAAAACTTTCTTTACTCATAGGTGACATGACTGTCTATGTAAATAATCTTATTGAATGTACCAAAAAAAAAAAAAAGCTACCATTGACTTATAGAAACAGGCAAGTAGCTCACAGGTTGTTGTTTTCAGATTTTATTTTCAAAAATGTTACATTTAAATACTGTTTATCTTCATTTTGGGAATTTTTGCCACCCCCTTAATTTTTGTACCTCAAATAAATACCTAACTCACCTCATCCTTGAATTGGCCCTGCCAAAATAATACGTTAAATGAGTTTAACAAAGTTGCAGGATATAAGAATAACATAAAAATTAATTGAATATGTATATGCAGGCAATAAACAATTGGAAATTGAAATAAATATACGATTTACAATAGCAGCAAAATATCAAGTACCTACGGATAAATCTGACAAAAGATGTGAAAGACAGAAACACTGAAAACTACAATGCATTGCTAAGAGAAATTAAATACGACCTAAATAAATGGAGGGCTATACTTGTTTGTAGATCAGAGGAATCATTATTGCTAAGATGCCATGTCTCCCCATATTTACCTATGGGTAAAATGCAGTATCAATCAGTGTTACTAATAGCAAACTTTTTTTGTAGATTTTAACAATCTGATCTTTTAATTCATATGGAAGTACAAAAAAACTTACAAAAAAACTCATAAAGAACAAAGTTAGAAGTCTAAAACTTTCTGATTTCAAGACAATTTAAAATTACAGTAATCAGGTAGTATAGTATTGGCATAAAGATAGACAACAGATTAATGTAGCAGAAGTCCTGCAAACAACCCACACATTAGTTGTTTGAACAACTGATTTTTGACAAAGATGCAAAAAGGCAATTCAGTGGACAAAATATAGTCTTTTCAACAAATGATGCTAGAAATATTGTATATTTATATGCAACAAAAAGTAAACCTTGATTCATATCTCGCACAATATATAAAAGTTAATTAAAAATATTCATAGGACTAAGTGAAAAACATAAAACTGTAAAAATTCTTGACGAAAACATAGGAGAAGATCCTTGTGACCTTAATGTAGGCAACTATTTCCTAGATTCATACCAAAAATTCCCATCTTTGAAGGGAAAAAAATGGTAAGTATGTTTTCATCCAAGTTAAAAACATTTGCTCTTCAAACTCATTATTAAGAATAATGAAAATACAAACCACAGTCTGAGAGAAATGTTGGCAAATCATATATCTGATAAAGGACTTAATATCCAAAATATCCAAAATAAGGAACTTTCAAAACCCAGTGATAAGGAAGTAAACAGCCCTCCCCACCCTAAGCAAAAGATTTGAATACTTAAAAACCAAAGAAGATTACGGTTGGTAAATAGGCACATGAAAGCATGTTCAAATTCATTAGCCATTAGAGAAATGCAAATTAAAACCACAGTGATATACCACTATCTACCTTTTTTAGCATGTCAAAAGTTTGAAAGGCTGATTATACTGAACATTAGCAAGGATATGGAGCTATGGGCACTCTCATACAATGTTAGTGCTAAAACTACTTTTGAAATTAGTTTGGCAGTTTCTCAAAAGTTAAACGTATGCCTACCACATGACCCAGATATTCTACTTTTAGATATTTACCCAAGAGAAACCAAAACATATGTCCATACAAACACTTGTACAGGAATGTTCACAGAGTCTGTATCTGTAATAACAACAACAAATACTGAGACCAACTCAAATTTTCATCAACAGTTGTATGGTTAAACAAACTGTGCTGTATACATATAATGACATACTGCTCAGCAATAAAAAGAACGAACTATTATACATACAACAAAATTGACTAAGATCAAAATAATTGTGCTGAGTGAAAGAATACAGATCAAAAACAACCAAAAAACCAAAGAACAAAAAACCCAAGAGTACATGTTTTATGATGCCATTATAAAACTCTAGAAAATGTGAACTAATCTGTAGTGACAGAAAGTAGATTAATGATTGCCTCATGAGTGGGAGGGAGCGGTTATAAAAAAGTCACATGGAAACTTTTTAGCAAAATAGATGTGTTTATATCTTCATTGTGATGACAGTCTCAAAGTATATCAAATATCAAAATTTATAACATTGTGTACTTTATGTGCAATTTATTGTTTTATAATACATTTCATATAACAATTTATTCTGTTATATTTTATATAACATATAACACATAGAATTATATGTTAATAAATCTGCTTAAAAATAAGTTCACCTTAAAATTATAATAGCCCTTTTCCTGGGATATGTCCTGGGAATTAATTCCAGGTTGGGCTGAATGACTAAAACCTGCTACCCAGCTCCTCAGTCCCTGCCGCCCTCTCCAGCCACCAGTCTTACTACCCTCCAGCATTTGATCATCCTCACTTTGATACTGAGTCATGGGAATTAACATGAAGTTAAAAATGACCTTATACAGTATTAAGAAATGAAAGAAATGTTGGTCGGATTTTTAAGCTTTGGCTTTGTGGAAGATTAAAATCTTGGTGGTTCATGTCATTCAGTAAAAGAAAAATCTTGAGAAAATCCATCAAACCTTTTAAAAGAGTCATTATACAAGCATTAACTGACTACAAAATACTCTTCCTCAAATTCCCCTTCATTTTGTAATTTGTCAGGCTGACTTTTAGGTAAGAATATTGTCTCTCTGAATTGGAAGTATAGCATCTAACATACTGAACCATGTGAAAGAAACCCTAGGGATAGCAATGATGCATTGAATTTAGACTCTTTCTTGGTTTAAACTAGGTTATGAGCAAGGCAATGGAAACAATTTATAAACTGTATGTTTGCCACATACTGAGCCTATGTCAAAAAATGAAAATAAAGTCCATACTCAAAGAGCCGAAGAGGTTTGTTCATTTGGCTCACTTACTTAACATTAATCTGGTAATATTTCATATCAGTCAGTTTTGAGAACTCAATTCTAATGTGTTTTTCTCTTAAAGAGTTGGGGAAACCAGGAAAGAGAAAGGATGATATGAAACCTGTAACAATTATTTTCCTCCTACTTTTCGCAAGTCCCTAAAATTATCCTTTTTTAAATTGAAGGGCTCATTTGATCTGTTAATTTTAAATAAATATTAGAAAAATGCACCACTGTTTTATGAGAAGTTTAAAATGTAGGAGGCAATATAGAGGTTGTTATTTATCATAATAAGCTGCAATTATATGTGTTTCATTAACTATGTTACAAACTACTTATCTCATTTTACTTTCTTTTTTGTTTTGGTTTGTCGATATCAACAACCTTCCCCCTCCACACACACCATGCCAGCCTCCTTTTTTGCCAATAGGGATTTTATTCTTTTACATTGTATGCTAGAGGGAATACTCTTCAGAGGTTTATGTTTCACAAAGAGCTAATTTCACATTTTCCCTCTTAGGTCTTCTAAGACATTTACTTGAAAGCATGGTCTTTATTCTTTAAGATAGTTTTTCAAAATAAATATTTAACACATAACTGTTTTAAAAGTTTATATACTATATTTTAAGAACTATTTTCCTTTTTTTAACCATTATTTATGATTAGATAGTTGATTTTAGTAGAATTTAAGGCTATGTGTGTGATCCACAAATATTCAATTAATTGTAAACCATCTAAAACTAGTCAAGGGAGACATTGGATTACTAATTTAATCACCGGGCAAACCAAACATTCTTAAAATATGACAGATGAAGTATACTTTAGCAGAACAGTTAAACATATTTATAATGAACCTCTAACTTACTGAAAATTGTATTCTGTAGGATATGTCTTCATTTTAAGAAACAAAAGTTATGAAAATACACATTAGAATGAGGGCCATTTTGGTAAGAGTATATACTAAAACTGGCAACTGGTAGTTATCTATTTTAATAGCAGATAGGGAAAAATCAGTGAATGAAATTCATCAGTAAAGACACAATCGTACTTTTGCCAATCTCTTCAACTTTTTTACCAGAGTGCCTTTCATAACCATGTTAAAGAGCAAAGGGAAAATTTTTAAAAAGGAGAAAGGAAGAAAAAGAAAAAGCAGATACTATTTCACAGTGAGCCCTTTCTCAAAGCATGCCCTGGTTCTTAAGGAAATTGGAAGAAACAAGAATTGACAGAGGAGTTTTACCAATTGAAAATATAATAATTTCTTGATTTTGTATAGCCACTTACAGCATACAAATTTGTTTGTCCCTGAGCTGATCTCATAGTAACCTCACAAAAAAGGTATAAAAGCCATCCCCACTTAATAAGAATCTGATAGCCTTCTGAAGATAAGTAATTTCCTAAAGATAATTCTCAAACTGTAAATGGTAGGATTTCAAATTGATAACAGAACATTTGACTACAGAGCCCTATTCTGCTGCTAAGAAGATGTACAGCCTCAAAAAAAAATGTGCACATATACACACTTGCAATAGAAAAATGATTATTTTTTAAAGCCAAGCATCAGAGTATTTAGGATTGTCCATGTATGAGTTACTTTTTCTTCTCACCTGGATTTTCTTTTCCTCCTGGAGGTGCTAATGAGCAGAGAAATGGGAAAGGTAATCAGCCAGAGGGAAGAGAAGAATCAAAGAAAGACCTAGATAATTCACAAACTGGAAAATGAGCTCCTAACTAATCAAGACTGGATTGTAAATAGGATAGAAAGAATTTATGCAGCCCTGGTATTAGCCTGAATAGCATTTGTACCCAATCCAAAGAAAGTATTTGTGAATTTCACAGTTGGTTATCTTTTCTCCCTTTGAGATTTTTTTCCTGAACTAATTACCCATTGTGTACATGAAGCAAAGAAATAACTTATCATTAAAGTCATTTTTGAGGTAGATATTTCACTTTGCATGTTGTTAAAATGCCTAGAGCATTAATAAGGAATGAGTTAACTTTATTAATATAGCTTCTTTAGGGAGTTTCTGATCTATATACTGATCACCCAAAAGGAAATTTTCTGTAATATTTTATTCATGCAAAATTTAGGGAAGTAACTAGATTGACTAATCTCTCCATAATAAATAATTTAATTTAACTTTGTGCTGCTTTTTGCATTTTAATTTTTTCGTAATGTGTCCTTGAAAACCTCCAGTATTAAAATGATCAGTGACTGTTTTGTGCTTGATTTGGTTTAAATTGTAAATTTAGTTATGGCTCTTGGGTTACAAAGTGTAGGGGGGTGTGTTAATATAGGAAATGAGCACAATTACGGGCTGGAAAAGCTATGTGTACAACAAGTTTTTAAATGAATTACTGGAAACAGCATAGAAATCAACATGAACAGTGACATATGACACCATCTAACAATAATTATTATTGTTATAAATGTATACCTCTATACATTTCATATGTTTTTATACATACTGTTCAACTACAGGGTTTTATGGCATGTTTTATGACTCAGAGTTATTGCCTCTTCCCTGGCTTAAAACTTCCCAAGGCCCTCTCAATTCAAACTCAAACTATTACCAAGATAGATACCATATGGTTAGATCATGACTTTGAAATTCAAGCAAGTCTTCTGCTTCTAGTTAGGATGTAGAAAGCCAAAAGAGATTACTACTCCCACCCTAACAACCAGAACAAATCAGATAAGCTGCAAAATCAGGTTTTTAAAAAACCTGTCTGAGATCTGAGAATGCAGTTAAACGTTAAATGAACTAAATTTCAGAAAGTGACAAGGAGAGTACAGACTGATGACTGCTTTGCTTCCTGGAGAAATGGTGAAAGGAGAAGGAAATCACCATAGAAAAAGAACTTTAAAGGGATGTGTTTGGAGTGGTGAGATGTCTGAGAACTCCAAGGAGCCCAGGCACAGACCATCTGTGCATGCACCAACCAACTTTTTCCTGTGGGAATTCACTGAATTGCCCACCAAACGTGGAGCAAAGGCAGCCCAGCTGAGAAATTCTCCCTAAGGCAAGAAGGACCTCCTCAGTTAAAAGGCAGAGGCCTGCTGAAGACTGGGGCAAAGACCCCTGAGAGAAATCCTTCCAGTGCACCCTAGGCCTTCACCAAGTGTAGTGCAGTGGCTCTTTGGAAAGGTAGAGGAAGGGAAGATCAACACAAAGATATCTTGAATCACCAGGGTGGGATTAGAGAGCAAAGATAACTCCCCAGCAACCCAAGAAGCTAACAGCTGGGCTGTAAAGCAGCAAGAGATATTCCTTGGTTTGAAAAGTTGGTAGCTGAATTATAATAAAGAGAGCAGAGCTCAAGTCCCAAATTCTGCTGAAGGGAAAGTTCTGCTCCACCTCTCAAATCATTTGAAGGCAGTGGAGAACCGAATCTAATTAAAACTATACACATCTCAGACTCGGCTTGTCCCGTCCAGCCTCTTGGCGGACTGCTGTCTGGGTTCTTTGGCTCCTTGCTTGGAAAATTCACAAGCAGGGCCAGTGTGATGGAGTGATCACAGACAGAAAGCAGTTCTACACAAACAGCTTTTATTGCAGAACAGAAGGGAGCTAAACAAAGCAAAAGTGCGTTCCAGAGAGGAACGGGTCAGTCTGCATGAGTGGAGAAAGACATTGAGGACTCCCAGGTGGTTTCATTTTATTGGCCTGGTCCTGGATAGGTTTACAGGAGGTGTGGGATGTCACTAGATGATTGATATGCGTGGTTAACAGGTGTTCTTATAACAAAGTTGCAGCTCCACAGGTGTGTATGCCTCAAAACCTCCGGTTCCTGCTCTTTGTGGTTGTTAACTGTGTTTTCCTGCATTTCCTCCCCCACCCTCCTAGGCTTTCCACCCCTGGGCATTGTCCTCCGGGCCTGCGTCTGCCACCTGTAGATTTGGTCTCTGCCTAACAGGCTTAACTATCAATTGAATCAACTCCGTCTCCTATATTAGCAGCCTGATAGGAGAAGTGGTGCACCCTTCTCTGGGGGTTAATTATTATTTCTGTAAATTTCTACAGTTCTTTCACACAAACTGTCTGGTATACAATAAAAAATTACAAAGAATGAGAAAAAAAGTGTGACCCAGGATCAAGAGAGTTTTCTTAAGAGTTGTCTGTAGAAGCAGATTCAGGGATAGTATTGGAATTATCAGATAGAGACTTAAAATGCCCATGATAAATGTGAAAAAAAGATCTAAGTAGAAAAAATGGAAAAACATTCATGAAAAGTTGTGGAATTTTTGTCAGAGGGTTATAAAATATTAAAAAGATGCAAATGGAAATAAAAGAAACGAAGAACAGTAAATGAAATGAAGACCTAATTGTATAGGCTTATGGAAGACTGGACACAGCAGAGGAAAGAATCAGTGAGGTTGAAGGTAGAGAAACGAACTACCCAAATGGAAAAATCAAAGAGAAAAAAAAAATGCTGCAGTGTTGAGATCTGTGGAAGAATATTAAATACTTTAACAGTCAAGTAATTATAACTGATAAAGAGAGAAGAGAGGTATTGAGGCAGAAGTCATCATCAATTCACATGGTACCATCTCCCAGTGGCCTTCCTTGGCCATCATTTTGAAAGCAGGCCCCCATACCAGACCCAGTCACCCTCATTCACATTGCTAGATTTTAGTGCCTTAATCGTACCATTGCTACATAAATCGTTCCTTTATTTTTCAATTTATTCTACCAATATTTATTGAATATAAACTAAGAGGCAGACACTATTTTAGAGCATATTATTGAACTAGACAAATAGGCTCGCTTTTCTCATGGCACTTACTTCTTCTCTAGAGTATAAGTTTCGTAAGGGTAAGGATCTTTTTTTTTTTCCTTCTCATTTACCCCTGAATCTTGACTTCCTAGAATAGTACGTAGGAGGAGCTCAGTAAATATTTCTTAGGAAAAAAAGTTAATTGTCCTGTAAGTCAGTTCTAAGGCCCTGTTTTTTATTGTTCCCCCAAGATCGTCTGGCAGAATCTCCTAAGCCTGTCCTGCTCTTTGTTATTTTTCTGTCTTTTTTCTCTCTAAACCCCAGGCTCCACTTTTTCTAAATTCTCAAAAGGATTGATTCACATATAGGAATTTTTGTTTTACAGCCTGGTATACAGATAGATACAAAAAGGTATATAGATCCAGAATTTTGATGAGAAGAACCAGATGTTGGGGGAAAGATAATCATACTTTTATTAATGTAGGTATCAGCCTATCCTGTAGTTAAGTGCATGTAGGCTGCTGTTCTCTACCAGACAGCAGTGTCTTTATATTCCCAGCCGCCAGCCCCATGCCTAGCACAGTTCGACTGCTTCTCTTTCATATATATGATAACATTTATTACATTTCATGTGGAAATGGACATTTCTTAAAATTTTCAATAATGTAAAAGATCAGTCATTTAAATAAAGGACACATGTCATTAAAGTTTTTTTAAAGGCAACTGTCGAAATACTTTTTAAAAATTATTATTCCTATTTAAAAATTTATATCCTCCAGGCCTTGTTGGCTGAGTCTGAGAAACCGATGACCAAATCTGTCAGAGTCTTTCAGTGACTGATTACATAGGATATATCAAACCACATTAGAATTCTCCAAGGGCATTATTCCATTTTCATAGTTCTAACTAAGGAGCTTCTGTACATGTCCTGTGATTTTCTGATTTATATTAAAATTTACTCCCAATCATCACTGGGATAGGGAAGTCTTATGATAGTAGGAAAAAATGTGAGTTGCCATTATTTAGCATTCCCAATAAACTGAATTGTTAATCATAACGTCACTGAATGCCAGAGAATCTTTGAATCATTAATTATCAAGAATCACCTGGTTCAGTCTGTTTGTTTACTAAGAGAAAACTAAGGGTTAGAGATATTGGTCCCAAAGTTGTGCAACTAGTGTTCAGTTTGTCCACATTTATTAAACATACCATGCTTCCTTTCCTAAATGTGTTTTTGGTTACTGCTAACCTTCCCTTCACCCCCACCAAAGAAAACACACCAAGAGAATAGCATTAAATTTCAATGCACATTTTTTAGAATTATATATTGCCAATATCTATTAGGGAATCATAATTAATGATGACTAAATTCATTAGTAGTAACTACCCATTATTGTACCAATTGCTATGGTGAGTAACAGACATGCTTTACCACTAATCCTCAGCACAATTTTAGACAGGAGGTATTATTATCCTTACTTTTCAAACGTGGAAACTAATCCTAAAAATGAGACAGTAACTTCCTCAAGATAAAAGTACTAGAAAGTGACAAAGCCAAGAACTGAACTTCAAAGTTTTTAATCTCTCCAGTAGACAACACAGTTAAATCTAACATCTACCTAATCATACTGTTACAGCAGGTAGTCAGTAGGTAGGAGCACGGAAGGAGGGAATGGAAAAGTTATCAACTGGCTAGAACAAACGGCCTTTGAACAAACTGACCTGAGGAGAAGAAAAGAGCCATTAATTTCCCAGCGTTGCACAGGTACAAAGTGACCTTTCCCCCATTATAGATGAGTAAGAACAGAATGAACACTGACCACCCAGGCTTCCTTGACTTCAGCAAATAAAAACAGCAGCGGCTTGGGGCTAGACACAGTTGCTGTTTTCGAGCCTTCCTGCTCCCTTTCTTGAGAGCGTACTTTCACTTCTGCACAAGCCTTTCCTAAGCCACTTTGCTTCAATGAACTTTCCACTGTCTCTCAGTTATGTGTGTGTCCTGGAATTCCTTTCTGCAACGATGTTAACAAAAACCTTTATGCCTGTCACAGTATCTCCTGACCAAAAAAAAAAAAAAAAGAAGAAAAGAAAATTTAACATCGATGTTTGCTAAATTTATTTCTTATGTAAAAATTTATTTGCAAATGCATTATTGATTTAAATTTTAGAAGCATACAGGTTGATGAGGTAAAATATAAAATCAAATTATGCAAAATAAGATGAGTTATGAAGCATATCATCATTTTCTGCTCATACATATAGTACAGTTGTATTGTCCTATTCAGAAAAAAAACAAGTAATTCTTCATTAACACAAATTTGCCAAAACATATATCATGTTACACTGGTTAATAGCTTGAGATAAATGTTTAACATTTTCTCTATATAGCTATGGGAATTATATAAAAATTTGTGTTGTAATTAGAAATACCCCTTAAATCTAAATTTATGTCTAATGACTACTTCTAAAAAATGCTCACTGTTTTACTACTTAAGCTCTTAAATTTTCCAAGATGATATTTTCATTTCATTTACATCCTTCTAAAATTTTCTAAATGCTTTAAAATTTCAATACCCTATTTACTCAATAATCTGTTAACAAAAAAATCCATTTTCCCCAATGCAAATTAATACTGCAGTTTAATCATAACCATATTCAGATTTTGAAAAGAAATCATTCTTAAGGCACTCACATGAGCAAACACAAAAACACCTATACAACTCAAAAAAAATTAAGAACCTGCTGGAGTTTGAGCAACATGTTCGTGTTCAATTTATGCGAATCTGTATTTCAGCCTGAAGTAGATTTTGTTGTTGTTTTGGTTTTAGTTGTTGTTTCTTGGCTGGTTGATTGGATTTCCTAGTCTTAGCTGCCTACTAGCACAGGATCCCCTTGTTATTTCTAAATAATGAGCTCAAACTGGAACTTCCCAGGAACAAAACCTACTGCCTTCCTATCTCTACATCTCCCATCTGATTAATTTGTCCTAGTGTGCCTGGCACATTGTAATCACTCAAAATAGTATTTGTTGGCTATCAACTTTAAAATTTCCCTTTCATATTTAAAATTTGAAGAACTGCTTTTCTTTCCAAAAATAGATTCAAACAATTCATTGATAGGTTAGAAAGGCTGTAATTTGTGTGTGGGGGGGTGGTATTATAGGAGGAAATCATGCAGTATAAGAAAATAAATGATTAAATATTGCATGTACCAGGATCTGAAATAACTAGTCTTTCGCATCTCTCTTCCCAACTCTAAGAACTTGGGCAAGTCATAATCTCATCTATAAACAAAGAGGGTAGGTTGGTCCGAGTGCAGTGGTGTTGACAACTAATTGATCACAACCAGTTACAGATTCCTTTGTTCCTTCTCCACTCCCACTGCTTCACTTGACCAGCCTTAAAAAACAACAACAACAACAACAACAAAAAAAAAAAAGAGTGTAGGCAAGGTTATCACTGCCCTAAAGATACTACACTTCTGACAATGATTTGATTAAATGGATTTCTCACTGAGGCTCAGAAATCACTTTTGTAATGTGTAACTTTTATTGTATTGTTACAGCATGTATTGAATAGTAGAAGAAAAAGCTTTTGTATTTTAACTGAACCATAAATACTTAGCCATTTTTTTAGGCATCTTTGAATTGCACATAAGAGAAGCCAGTGGGATCTCATACTCAGAAAATATATGAGATCATTCCAGAGGTGAATACATACTATTTTCTATTCCCTACTCCATTTTAGTCATATGTAATAAAATGGTTTGATGGGAGCAACATAGAAAATTACTGAGAATTTTTATATTCTGAGGTTCTTTGACTATTGACTGAGTGGGCAAAGGGGCAGGATTAATATCTATTTCTGGAAAAAAAAATTTGAGACGGAGATACATTTTCAGAGAGAGATTTTTTTTTTTCTTGCTTCATTGGACAAGAAAGCTTTATCTTGTTCTGTGAGGTTAACTATGGGAACAGACCACTGCTGGGAGCTGGGAACACGAGGCCGAAAGAGGAAGGAAGAGAATGCTCTGTTAGTTTCCTGGCTAGACAGGTCACATTGCACTTGGGGCATGAAGATGAGGCTAAGAGTTTTAAATCAGCTGTGAAATTATTTTGGTACCTAGTGTAGAGTGAAGGATTGAGGTTATGTTTTCTTAGTAATTTCCCAGAATAGACAAACAGGAGTTTTGTATTACCACCCATAGGCGATGAAGGTATAGATCTTTGGGTACACAAAAATGTCAGTCATTTTGGTCATGCAGAAATAGGAGTAGGTTTATGTTGGCTCTTGAGATATTAGGAAAAAAAAAATCAAGAAGATCATTTTTGTCTGATCCTTCAGACTTCCAGTATCAGAAAGCTTACCCTTTGATGGGTATACCAACAAATAGATAATTTTGAATAGATAATTCAAAAACAAACAAACAAAAAAGATAAACTCTTGGCTATATGCTGCTACTTTTTAGTGGTAGTATCTCAAGTCTGCAGGTGTTGATAAGAAAGGAGATATTTGAGGATTATCTTAGAAATAGTGTAGGCTCAAAATAACTTAACTCACATATTATATGCTGCATAAATAATGAAGTCCTTCGTCTACCAATTCTGAATCTTAAATTTCTCATGCCACAGGAATGTACAGAAACATTATATGAAATAAAATCCTAGTTTTCCCTAAATGGTTAGTGACATCTACTGCTTTAGCTCTTCTCTTTATTTTTCTCATTAAAGTTATATATCATTTTTAAAGATTAATATCCTCTAATCATTTACCACCCAATAGGATTTAATTAACAAACACCTTAGTATATAACCCCCAGAACTAACAAATGTTAAGATTTTTTCCTGTTTGCTTTACTAGGTTCTTCAATTATAGTTGTAAAGAATTAAGAAGATGCGGGCTTATATTTCAGTAAACTGAAGCCAATAAATATAATATGTATGAAATTTTGTAGTTAAAATGCAAATAAGAAGTGAAACTTGTGAAAAGGCAATCATTATTAATAAAAGAATGCTGTCAAGGTTCAAATGAAAACTTTTTTGCAATACTATGCAAGGGGAATTGGCCAGAGTTGAGGAATTTAGGTGAAGCCATAGCATAGTTAGATAAAGTCTGTTTTGCAAAATGTCAAATATTCTTTTCTGTCCATTGAAATTTAACTGTTAATATAAGTGTAGGAACCCAACTGTAAATGAATCCTTGCTAATGATAGGCATCTGTTTCTATAAAATACCTCTTCTAAGCTTTTCTTCTGGAGTAATAAAGAGCCAAGTGATTAAAGGAGACTGGAGTTTTCAAAAAGTTGTAGTCATAAAAGAAGAATAGAAATCTTTCATTTTCTCTTTTTTCCCCTCATTTTTATAGTGTTAGTAACAGAGTATTCCTGGCTAATATTTAATATGACAATGTCATAATTCTACTGTCTACATTGATAATTGTTATTTTTATAGAGTTCTTCTGTTTTGCTGAAATGTCTTGATTTGCTTATGTTCTATCAAAAAGCTCTAAATAGGCAAATCATCAGTTTATTAAAGAGATCAGCTTAATAATCTATTGTATTAAATTTTTGTGAGGAGGGAGACCTATGACAGATTTTTTACATTTGTTTTTTTGAGTTGAAATATTTTAGTAACATCTAGTTATCCTGCTGGTTTTCATCTGGACTTAAAAACTTAATTATCTATGCCAGATGAACACATATTTATCATCTGGGGTGTTCAAATTAATAAATACTTTACAAAAATTTTGTATCTTTTTTTATAATGTTATATCCTATGCATAGTCATCATATGTCCTAAATTTTCAAGAGCAGACTCATTATCTATGTAATTTATATGAAATATAATTTTTTGTTCAAATTTTATGTTTTTTAATACAAAAATATTTCAAATCTGATAAACTGAATTGGTTAAACCTGTGCATTCAAAGCATATCAGAATAAAGATAATGTGAGATGCTGGCAATGGATGGTTTAGGAATTTGTAATTGCTTAGGTTTGTATATTGTGGAAAATTCTGAGAAAAAATTAATCTTCAATAAAACAGCATTCAGAAAAGGGTTTTATTCACTGTGGGCACAAGAATCCCCAAACTGTAATATGCAAGGGGTGCCCACTAGCTCAAATGCTAATGCCAGTGTCTGGAGAAAGGGAAGGCCCCTTAGCATTGATCTTATGAAGGTGACAAGCAGGATCCTATACGAGTTACTGAGCCCAAACCCTGTAATGAGTGTTATAGAGAATTTTACTATAAATATTTACATGATAAATAATAAATCCACACAGGACTATGATCAGTTTTGATTTTCTCCTTATTACGATTCTGGTGATATTCTGTAGCCTGTGGGACTAAAGGATCCTTTCATTTTCCAGCGTATCTCGTTTCCACATTGTTTTTCTCTTTCTTACTTGAACCATGTGTTTGTTTTCTTTCCCTGCAGTATTCTGACTGCCACTCTCAGTTGTCTTTTCTAGTCATGTAATGAAAGAGACATTTCCATCCTGCAGCATTATGGCTATTCCCGTGTAAACCACCCTAGCAAAAGTTTTGGACCTTTATCATGCAACCACTGAATACCCATTACTATAGGGATCACTTTTCCACATATCTTTTGACCTAAAGAATAGTAAGAGCTTTGTAGATACCATTTTTATTAATTTTATAAATATCTCTGGAAGTAGTTTTAATTGTCTTTGGCTTTGGATTTTATTGGAATTGTCTTGTTATCATTGGTAGATAAGAAAGTTCTACCCAAAAAGACAAACAGATGTGACATGGTGTTGGTATATTAAAGAGGTGCAAATCTTGAAATCAGGAGGACTAGCTATATTTTTGGTTGTACAGCTGGTATTACTGGGGGCTTATCGGCAAGGTTTTGTACTCACAGGCTAATGGAAAGATAAGTGACAATATTAATTTCTTATTTTAAAATCAGTGTCAAAGAAGCTTTTCAGTGTGAAATGTCTAAAAAGAGAAGAGCGCTAGAAAGTAAAGGGCGCATTACACTGAAACCTCGAGTGACAGTGCTGTTATACTGCAGAGATTCTACAGTATGTCAAAGGGTTGGTGATTCAATTGTCTGAATGCATGATTTGGCGAGCCAGTTTAGACTGGAGTAAACTGGACCTGTCACTGAAATCACAATGGGTAAAAATGGGCCTATTCAATCTGCTTCTCAATGCCCCAAATTCTTCCTGGTTGTAAATTAGAGCTTCTGGACAATGCATTAACTCATTCGGGTCACCAGGGTACTATGTTAGCTCTGTGTTCACAATTGCCCATGACCAATTCTGTGCTCTCCCCAGCAGGAGGGATGCGATGCCATTTTGTACTCTCTTCTTTAGGATAATATCAGGTCTGAAAGGGAAGGAACAAAAGAAGTTGCCGCTTTCCTTCTACCCACTCTGCTTTGCCGTAATCACACCCCTCCTTCCCCTTGGCCAGACTATGAACCAGACAGAAAATGAGCCTAGAGGGTCTGTGGTTACTCACAGACTTGAATAAAATCAAGAATTCAGTGCTGTTCAACTCCATCCTCAAGTCAAAGAAAACAGGCATATGGCCAGCATGGGAGAGCGGGAGAGTTTTCTACCTCATCCCTAGTAAAATCATGACAATATGGTTTCTCTTGCTAGGACCAACATTTTAATGTGGCTACTGTCTGCTTCCTTGACAGCATTTCATTCCATTTCCTACTAAGTCATTACCATCCAGCAATACTGGCTTTTTTTCTATGTATTTAAACATGTCTGGTTCTCACTCATCTGGGCCTTGATGCATGATATTCCCCTTACTTGAATAGAGCCATTCTTCACCCAACAAATTCCCACTCATCAGTCAGATGTCCACTTTCTTGTCAGTTCTACATGAAGGCATTACCTGAAAGGATGAGCTAGATTAAGTCCCTATTTTATTTATTTATTTATTTATTTATTTATTTATTTATTTATGTTTCATTCATTCATTCATTCATTCATTTTGCATAGCAACCTGTTCGCAGCACTTATCACATTTTTTTAGTGATAGGCTATTTTGTTATGTTCTTTGAATGTTTCTGTTCTACATCTGTTTTCTTGAATGCTATATACCAGGCACCTAGCCCAATTCCCAGCACATAGTAGGTACTCAGTGAATGAAATCCCAGAGCCCACTACCTTGTCATGTGCTTGGGACCTCTATTATGACCTGCAGGATCTGAAGGAATGCCACTGACCCAAGAGCACCATGGGAGTAGGAGATGAGACATCTCAAACCCAGATCAAGAAAATGAATTTTAGTAAGGGTTATTGTACTTTACCTTTCTTTCACTGTAGTGCATTCACGGTCTTCTCCTAGATCAGACTACCACAATCACTAGTCAGCAGCAAACATGTTATCAGAGGAGATGTGCAAATGTGACCTTAACCCTCTAATTCAAAGTCATTTGTCATCTGACACCCTCTCCAGCTAATTCCATGGTCACTTGATAAGGACTAGACAATTAAATTGTGAAAGCCCTCTTCCTTTTCGTTGTAAAACTCTTCCTGATAAATGTATTATTTTGTTTGAGATGTGCAATTTCTAAACTGCAAACAATTCCATATTCAAATATTGGTACTATATTAATATTGTAATATAATAGCATAAAAATACTTTGTAAAACCAGTATTGGTGACTAAGAGCTTGTTAGGTTTTTATTTATTTTTTTTATGGTTTATTCATAATACCATTTACAACTATTGGTGAGGATAATTCCCTATCTTTTGCTTTCCCCAGAAAAAACAGAAGGTATAAGAACCAGCAACAATTTCCAGGATATTTGATCCAGAACCGGCACCCACTATTGATGCAGAACTCCAATCCTTGCTGCTCTTATTCTGTGTCTCTGCTCCTGTCGTCCTCAGGGGCTGGTACTTTACCTGACTATTTCACTCTTGCTATTTCAGAGCCTCATCTCTGTCAGATGTTCCCCCTGCTTCTGTTCTTGGAAACATTCTTCCTACTGCTGCCAGGGGGGTCTTCAAAGCTGAGAGAGAATTTCCCACCAGAGATAAAAGTCGTTAAGACCCTGAGATTGTTGCCTTGCTCCTTGAATGGTGTGTTTCCACCTTCCTGAGGAGTTGCAGTATTTCCTCCTGACAGTGAGACAAGGGACCTGCATCTTACTTACCGCAAGCCACAGAAGTGGCCCATACTGATAAGCAGATCGTGTCCCAAACTAAGGCTCATGCAATACATTCTTCCAGCAAATATTTATTATCACCTGTTATGGGGTAGGCACTTTTGTATGCTGTGGATTAGGCAATGAACAAAAACTAACAAAAAACCCACCATCATGTTTCTCAGTCACCCTGAGGTTTGGACAACCACTTGTGTGTGCGTGTTTTGTTGTTGTTGTTTTGTTTTGTTGCGTGTTTGTTTAGTTTGCTCAGAAATCTTAAGCTTGATATCCTCAGGAGTCTTAGTGTCAGGCCCAAAACTTTACACATTGCTCTAGGAGATTTTCATAAAATAGTCCCTCTCAAACTCTTGGAAACAGGATCCTTGGTGGTTTGATACCAAACACAAAGACTCTGGACCTAGCAAAATCAGTGACTAACATTTCTTGTCTTATATGCCAGACATAGTACTAAGGGGTTGGCAAATATTAAATCTTTTAACTCTCACAATAATGTTAAGCATCAATATTTGCCAAGCCTTTAACACCAATATTGCATACATTTTATGGCTAAGAAACTTGGAGAAATTAAGGGGTTTTAAGTTCACATGACAAGTTAGTGAAGAGGCCAAGACTGCCGCATCACAGATCAGAGTCTGTGTTGGATACCGAAGCGAGATTAGTAAAGTGAGCAAGCAACGGACCCCTGTTGTCATGTTGCTCATAGTCTAAAGGGGAAAAGAAGGAAGTAATAGGTTCAGAAAACTATATGCAGGTGACATAGGCGTTGAGAATACCAAGTGCCTAACTCTGCTGCAAGACAATTGGTTAGAACCTTTCAGAGGAGGTGACTCTTGAGCAGTGTCTTGATGAATGACAGAGAAGTCACTATGTGGGCAAAGGAGGCGCTACATTTGCTACCAGATAATGCAGTTCCATACAAGTATGAAAAAAAATATTTCACAACTGGGAGCTACAAATGGCTTGTACTGCTTAAGTGACAAATACCAGTGGGAAGGTAGCAGTCATGATGGTTGAAGAGGTACCCACAGACTGCAGGAGTCCAATTATGAAGGCTATTTATGCTTGCTCAGTAGTTTCAACTTTACCCTGGAGAGATGGAGAACCATTGAGAGATTTTATGCAGAGAAATTATATGATTTCACTTGCATTTTGGAAAGAAAGATGGAGACCACAAAACAAGTTAGCAAAGGAGCATATAATAGTTCAGAAACCAACATGCAGGGTGAAAAATCCACACGCTTTCACATTATACACAGACTCTTTAATTTTCCACTCCTGAAAATTACAAAGCGTGTTCAACATCTTCCATTTGCTGCTGAGATCCACTCCCCTCTCTTGCACATGGTGTGTGTGTCTAGAAGATTGACCTCCATCAACTGGCCACCTCGCTCTTAGACGTCCAGCTGGGCTCAGTCAGGGCTGATGAGAGAGACTGAGAAGGTAGAGGGGGCTTCCTCCCTGCAGGGCCACTGTGAAGTTTTGGATACCACTGACATCTCAGCTTATGTCTGGTGGCCCTTTCCACCAGCCTCTGGTCTTGGGGTGGTAATGGCTTCCTACTGGCACCCTCAGTGTTCTCCACCATCCCTTGTGCTTTTCTAAGCCTACATCTTTGTAATCTTTAATCAAATTGTTCAAAATCGAGTCCTCTATCTGTTTCCTGTCAGGACTCTGATGAATATAAGAGTATAAAAGAAAATAGATATTTTCAAATGCTGTTAGTGAGATTATAAATGAGTATATCCTTTCTACAGAAGAATTTGACCATAGCAATAAAAATTTTAAATGCATATGCTCTTTGGCCCAGATATCTCTCATTAAAATTTTACTCAGTGGGTAAAATCTCCAACATATGTGTAGAAAAATATTTATTGTGGTATTTTGTAATGGTTTAAGAAAAACGAGGAAAAATATATATTCATATAGACTGATTTAATAAATCTCCAGGACAATTTTGAAATTAAAGTGTAAGTTGTAGAACAGTAGACATAATATTATCTCTTTGACATAAAATATATATTTTTATGGCGATAAGCAACATTAATAGTGTTGACATTTGTGGAAAAGGCCTAGAGGCAGAGGGTGAGGTTGGATGTAGGTTTTTACTTATCATATTGCATTTTTCTAAACTATTTCTAACCTTTAATAAAAAATATTTTTAATTTTCAAAAATATCTTTAAAATGGAAATATTGAGGCCTATATCACAAGATTGTTTTGAGAACTCAAGTCATAATATATCTTAAATAGCTGTTAGATACTATGTCTATAGGAGGACCTGGTAAAAAGTGAGGACAACTGGTAAAAACTGAGGGCAACCTGAACAAGGGTAATGGGTATGGAAGAGGTGGTAGGCTTTAGAGTGGTGTGGGAGTTGGAATTGTTAGAGATGGTAATTATGCAAGTAGCAAGAATAGGATTTACTGCATATGAAGAAGCAACTGTATGTTCGATGGTTCCATTCACTAAAGATAAACTGTACCAGGAGACATAGATTTGGCGAGGGAGATAAATGAGTTTGGTTTTGGGTACATGGAGTTTCTGGTGCCTGTGGGATATCCACCTAGGTTGTCTAGGAGGCATTTGGACAAGAGGGAGCCAATGGTCTCATGACGTGTAGGCCATCTCTTTACTCTGTCTGGGGTAGGAGAGAGGGGAGGAAGAGTTCAAAATCAGTTGGAGGCTTTAAGAGCCTTTTTTATAATCCCTACTTCCACGTTGAATTTCTTTTACCCTTATCATTATATCTGTTTGGCTTTTTCAGTCCTTAGGGTGGGTGTCATTGCCTCTAGGCTTTAGCTAAAACCTGTGTCCATTAATGCAATTTAATCTGCATCACAGTGTAAGATACCAGCACATTTTGCTAATTTAATAATGCAACTGAACTTGTTTCTTTTTGCTTTCTGTCTGTTCTACAATGTATTTTTGTACTGAGAAGATTTTCATTATTTTCTACTACTGTATATGTGATATATTTATGTTTATAATTTTTACTTTTCTTGTCATATTTTCTCATGGGAAAATTATGATACTTTTAATATAAGGGAATATTTTATATCCATCTAAATTAGAACTAGAGGAAATTTTAATACAAAACAACAAAGGTAAGCTATGTTTTGCAGAAAACTTGCCAAAACAATAGTGGAAATAAATACATTATTAGATCCATTTCCCACATCTCTATGTAATATTTCATTAATTTAAAACCTCAGAAACATATTTATGTGTGAATTATGCTAAAGAAAAAAATGAAGAAGAAAATTTGTTAAATTATTTATTAAGCCCATCCACAAAATATTTTCTTAAATAAAGAGATTACAGATCAGTCATGTCAAGATACTCTGCATAGCTTGTCTTTATCAAAATAAGGAATCTTTTTATTAAGGCATCCCAGAAAGGGTAGATTTACGGATTGAAGGGAGTACGTTTAATATGTCTGTATCCATCTAGATTGACAGTTCTCACAGACATGAATTTCCCCAGAGAGACAGTGTTACGGGTGTCAGTGGATGGCATCATTTACTTCAATGTTCCATTATTAAATTGATAACAAGATAATTCCTCTGCTTCTCAGAGACATGACAGGGTTTACAATGGTTAACACTCTTATTGCATGGGATTTGATGTTGTAGGTAGTTTTTATTAAGAAACATATTTGTATTTCAATATTGAAAAAACTGAAGTAAAAACAACATAGTAAAATAAAATCAAAATCAAATATATCAGGCAACACAATGTGGCTATTTAAAGAAGATTCTGCTTACTATGTGTACCTTTATTTAAAAGAAATATATTTTCTATATTTATTTCAGTCATGCAGCTAACATAATTCTGTTTAGAGGCATAGACTGTGGTATGTTATTTGTCGAGATAGAAATTTACATATTTTGTTTAGTATTTAACACAAGAAATATATGGTAATTTAGGATAATTATAGAGGCAAAAGGCACTAGCTAATATTTGTTAAGTGGTTTATGTTTATCACTTAAAAATACAGATACAAGAAGTAGCAATGGAGATAGGGTTAGAGATAGCAATAGAGACAGATACATAAAAAGACAGACAAATAGAAATACTTTAAGACTAAAAACTAACCCAACAACTCACTAACCATTATTATGAACCCAATGCTACAGATGAGGAAACTGAGACTTACAGAGGTTAGTAATTTAACCAAAAGATTATGAAACCTACCCGAGGGTCACAGCTAGTAAATGCAAAACCCTATGCTCTTTCACTGTATTATATGGCTCCTCTTGTAGGGTTCATGGAAATGAGTTTCTTGCCAGTGGTCAAACAGCTAGCAAGCAGGAGAGATAGCAGTCAAACTTCACTATATCTGGCTCTAGATCTTTCCATATACTCTTTAGAAAATTAAAATTAATTAATATTTGTGTGGCTATATTAAATTTCAGGGTAAATGCTGAACCAATGGTAGGAAAATATGGATCAATAAGAAATCCTTTAGGCTGGGGATGAAGCCAGGCCTAACTAAAAGGGGGTTCAATGGTCATTTCTGGGTTAAGGCTATTAATTAATCCTGTCATCCCAATGATGACTGAAGCAATATTTTCACAACTGTTTAAAACTGTGTTGTGTTTGCAAATAGTTTTATAGGTCATAGATCCCTAATGATTTCCAGCTAGAATTTTTTTTCTGTTTCACCAAGAATAATGTGAAGCTTTCTACCACAGGCAATGCCAACTGCTGACTAGGACAGGAGTACTTCAAGAGAAGTGATATGCTAGTGGCTTCAAAGTATTTTGGGATCCGTTTCTGATGGAAAAAATGTCACTGTATACCTAGGAGCTAAAACAGAATATAGCATTTTCAAAGTTAAAAATGAGGGGAATTCAAACATTTGATATCTAATGGATAACTAAAATCAGAGTAAAGCATTTGCTCAACCATTGATTCTGGAAAGATATAGCACCATGCACAGTCACTAGATGCATTTCTTCACTTATCCCAAGTTATAGCTCTACATGAACTATTGACAAGACGGTAAGTTTCTATACCAGATTACACTGAATGAGAGGCTAATTCGTGTGAATTTGTTCCTTGTAGGTAAATGGAATAACACAGTTTGAAGTCCTTTCATAGCTAATTCCTTTCAAGAATTAGATTGTCTTTTTTGTAAAGGATGTTGAATCATGACATGTTTTTCAGATTCTTGACAAAAAGTGATTTAATATAATACAAAATTCTGACAAAATGAGAAATGAAAACATCAATGATCTTTAAGCATCAATATTATTGGATTGCTCTTCCTAGACTAATCATTTCCTTCATCCTTTTTTATCATAAAACAAGTTTATTGAATAGTTATCCTATCTGCTAATCAAGAGTACAACTAATAAATGTAAGATGCTATATGTAGGAAAATAAAGTATATAGAAAAGAGTTCCTACCACCAAAGGAGTAAAAAATTTCTGAGCAGATCATACAAACATGCAAAATAACAATTAATAAAAAAGATATCACTTCATAAAAGCTATACCTATACAAGTTCTAAATACTACAGAAGTTAACATGACACGTGTTCCCTCTTTTAATATATATCACAATTTATATCACAGAGATGGGGTGCTGCAGCAGAGATGTCAGGAAAAACTTCATCAGTAATAAGGAATGAAAGATGCCATATTCCTGATAAGTATCTCATTTAAATATGGACCAGGAAACACAGAATTTTTATAATTGTAAATGAAGTGTTCCAAGGAGGGGCAGGGACCAAACCAGACCAAAAGACAAACGAGGCAATAGTAATGCTCCAGTACTGTTCGTTGCTAGGAAGCTTGAGATAGAGGCTAAATATGTGAACTAAATATTTTTAACCTATATCTGAACTATGTGAACTAAAATATTTTGCACCTAGAAAGACTTGATTCTTAGAAATGTTATAGCTACCGCGTGTTTAATGGAGAATAAAACCTCTTCCACAAATAAATAAGAGGGATGTAAGAAATTAAGTGTGGCGAAGTAATTCTACATGAGAAGAATAAACAGTATCAAAGCAAGAATATTTTTAGAAGGTGAGCTCCTTGTACTTACAGTTAAAAAGCCAAGGTAATTTTATGAGTTCCTTCTGATACACATCAGAGAAATGGCACCATGAAACCACTACCAGGCCAAAACTATACAAGTTCTTTAATACATGAAATGTAGCCACTGATTTGCTTTAAAAGAAAATTTTCATGAGATTTTTTTCAAAACCGTAAGTATAAGATAGGGATAACATTCTATATATGAGCTTCACAGAATCTACAGCTTATTTGCCATTTATGGTATTTTGGTATAGTGAGTCCTTTAACAGAAATTGTATGCTCAGCTAAGACTGGTAACCAACTGATAAAATGACTAATTGTAATAAATTATAATTTGAAAAGAAGGCATTTTCCTAGACTGGACAAAAGTTTCACATTAAATTTGTATACTAATGTTTTCTCTTCCAACTTATAGAATTTTTAATGTGTTTTGTTTATTTTTTTATTTTTTTTTATTTCAGCACATTATGGGGGTACAGATGTTTAGGTTACATATGTTGCCCTTGCCCTCCCCTCCCCCCTAAGTCTGAGTTTCAAATATGCCCATCCTTCGGGTGGTGCGCATTGCACTCTTTGTGTGTGCATATGCCCGTCCCCTCCTCCCCCTCCCCTCCCCCGTGCCCAACATACAATAGATGTTATTCTTTTGTTTTTGTTGTTTTATAATGATTTTTTAAAAAAATTTTATAATATTACAGGAGCATGAACATTTTGGTTATGTTAATTGCTTTTGTACGGTTTGAGTGAAAGTTATAAGTGTCTATCACCCATATAGTGTGCATTGTACCCATTAGGTGTGAATTTACCCATTCCCTCCTCTCCCCTCCCACCTGCTTGATTTCCTTTGAATTTTACTAGCATATGTGCACAGTAAGTGTTGATCTATGAGTTTCAATTTAATGGTGAGTACGTATGGTTTTTGTTCTTCTATTCTTGTGATACTTCACTTAAAAGGATGGTCTCCAGTTCCATCCAGGTTATTACAAAAGGTATTAGTTCACCATTTTTTATGGTCGAGTAGTACTCCATGGTATACATACACCACATTTTATTAATCCACTCATGTATTGATGGGCACTGGATTGTTTTCACATCTTTGCAATTGCAAATTATGCTGCTATAAACAATCGAGGGCAAGTGTCTCTTCTATAAAATGTCTTTTTTTTTTCCTTTGGGTAAATTCCCAGTAGTGGAATTGCTGCATCAAATGGTAGGTCTACTTTGAGTTCTTTGGTATCTCCATACTACTTTCCATAGAGGTTGCACTAGTTGGCAGTCCCACCAACAGTGTGTCAGTGTTCGTTTCTCTCTGCATCCATGCCAGCATCTGCTGTTTTTGGACTTTTCGATAAAAGCCATTCTCACTGGAGTTAGGTGATATCTCGCTATGGTTTTGATTTGCATTTCACTGATGATTAGAGACATTGAACATTTTTTCCTATGCTTATTGGCCATTAGCTTATCTTTTGAAAATCTGTTCATGTCTCTTGCCCACTTTTTAAAAGGATTGTTCGATGTTGGTTTTGGTTTGGTTTATTTGTTTTGATGAGTAATTTGGGCTTATAGGTGGCTATTTCTGAGTGGAATTTCTGGGACAGTTGGTTGAGGGAAGGTGTACATGTACATATATTGTATATAATCTATATATATTTTTATATGTACATATGCATGTATTATTTACATATAATTTGGGGAGAGTATGTTATGCATTTAGCAAATACAGTAAATATCTCTGGCTTGCCTCTAGTATCTAATGAGAAACAATACTGCAAGTAATTAAAATACATTTAAAGAAAAGAGGAGAAGAAATTACTTAACCTGATTCAAGAGACAGAACTAAGTGTATCTTGAGAGGGAAAAGGAAAAAAAAAAAAAATGAACAAAAAACCTCTTGACAGTAACTACCTACTATATTGTGAATTATTCCTAAATAGCAAAAATCCACATTAATCTTAAAGTATACCAAAGGAAACATTTAGTGCTATACTGTAGTGAACAGTTCTTGGGGGACACAAGAGGTCTACTACGTTTGTATCTCCTTTTCTCCTGTCTGTTCGTCATTGAACACTTTGTCTCAAGAAAGAACAGCATGGTGCCAAAAGAAGATTCCACTCAGCCTTTACCATCTGCATTCATTCTTTTATTTAGTAAAAATACAAGAGGTTTTTGTTCTGTTTTTATGCTTTTTGTTCCAAATACAAGGCCAGGACGATATGCCTTTTGTTCTTGATAGTTGAAAAATGTAGCATATGGTAAGCCGTTTCACTGAATAGGCATTCGCAATCATGCAGGTGAAAATGCATTAAAAGTATTTATGAGACATGTGGGGACATAGGCTGCATCTGAGATGAAAATTCTCATCAGAAGCTTTTATGGTATTATACGATGACGACTTGGGGAGGGGGAGAGCACACCTCTCTGTTCTTTCATTAAATGATAGACCAATCTGAGGTGGTTGTAAATAATTCAAAAGGTTCTGAACCGTAATTTGTTTTTAAATCAAATTATTCTACAGGCTGTTCTTTGCTTTATTCTAATTAATTGGAACAATCAGCAATGTAGGTTTTATAATGCTCTTTGAAAATATATAGCAATTATCAAAACGGGAAGCATTTAATGACCTTAAATTGTCTTACTTTTTGCCCAACTCTTAATTATGTATACCTTTATACAATAATTCCTAAAACAATTATATGCTTATAACTTTATTTTTAAAACAAACTATCAAATGGAAGATCGGTTAGAGTAAAAAAAAATGAATAATCTACTCCTAATTTAGAAGACTACAAACCCCAGCCATACAATTACTTTATTTTGAAAGGCTACTTTTCTCCCATTTGTTTTGAAAGTTTCAAAGATCATGTAATTATGTGTGGGAGAAGGGAGAAAAAGATTACAAAACAAACACCTCATTGTTGTTTCTTGAAAACAGCATTGATATCAACATCTGGGCATTCATGAGCAAGCTAGAAAGTGTGAACGATGAAGAAAAGGCACATTTAAGAGAAAAAAATACTTTTTTATTTTCAAGCTTTCAACATATTATTGAAAAAGGCATCACTTTGAGAAGGACCTTCAGAGTTTGCTTTGGATTACAACTGTTAATGCATTGATTATAGTCAAGTGTGACTTTAGTTTAGTACTTGATATAGCCAATATTCATAATAAATAATTTTATGACATGACTAATTATATCGGAGAAATTTGGGGATTTATTTCTTCAGTGTGCTTTATGAAGTATATACCCTTTGCACGTATTGTAAATATTAGGGCATATGTTTTATCTTAGAAGTATATAAATGTGACTTAAATACTGTCTCTTGATTTTAATTAGGTCACATTGCCTTTTGAATATCTTCATTTAACAGGTAATATGAATTTAACGGGAAGTTGTACGCTCTGTTTTATTTTTGTAGTATGCAAATAAGGAACAAATGCCAACACATTCATTATGCTGTATAAAGTTTATACCAGGAAGATTCTGACACTTTGGAAAAGGTCCTGTCATTACTTCTGTTGTAAATCACTTTTCCAAGCTTCTGAGAAGAAACATTTTGAATTAAAATTTGTAATAAAGATGAAACCCTAAGATGTTTACAAAATGTGGGAAACATCTGTGGTGGATTTGTAAGTATTAACAATAGCATATTAAAGCAAAGGAATTATTTATCGATATTCAATGATGTAATGAATGTTTTATTATTTTAGCATCATTAATTGTCACCCTGAGAAAATTAGAGGTTTCGTTTGTATTGTTGTTCACCAAGGTGCCCATTGTTGGGAGAATTGGCAGCTCAAAATAGAGGTGAAAGCAGTGAGTCCAAACATGGAAATACCTCCTTGTACAGAAAGATCTAATAGAGATGAGGGAAATTGTGATGGGAATGAAATTTATGAAGGGGGAGGAAGGAGAGCTGAACAAAAGTGAAGGCGGGTCATTGGTGCAGGGAGAGTGCACAGGATCGTTAGTTTATTTGTTCAGAAGAAAGTTTCCATTCAGATCCTTCTCTGCTCCTGGCTCAGAGGTGGACACTGAGCATGCAGTGCTGAAGGAGATGGTCTCATGGGGAGAAAGGCGATGAATGAGTATTGTAGAAGTGCATAGGAGAAAGACAGGTATAGTGGAAATCCTTATATCCCATGCAGAGCCTGGGTTGGAAAAGAAGCTTCCCGCTTTGTGGTTTAGAATGCATGCTCAGGTAAAGGGCTTGATTCCCAATTTCCACCCCACTCTGCATCCATCCATTCCTAACACAACGTTATGGCCAGTCCCAGCTCACTGTTCTATACTTGATGTGGCATCTGTTTGTAGTAGCGGTCCCCCATAGGTCCTGCAAATCAAAGAGGCACACATCTCTGGGGCTCATGGTTTTTAGAATTTTTTCTGGATCAGCAGGAAAAATTTCCTAGCCTCAATTCTACTAAAGCAATATCAACTAAGAAGCATAATTTAATAAAAGGGGTCTTAGATATTAGTGAATTTTCCAGTGTTAAATCTAAAAGTAATTTTAAAATATCCATAAAATATGAATCCATCTATAAAAATTGGTTCTGCAGATTCATATTTTTTAAAAACTATATTAATTTACAAATATGCCCATAATGTCATACTACAGAAAGATCAAAGTACCATCTGAAAATGATACTCTTTACCCTTTCCAATGACACATTTTTAAAAGTCTTATCTGTGGATGTTTAAAACCAAAGTATTCTGCTATTTCAAAATGTCATTGTTTGCACTCTAACTAAATTGTACAAAAAGGCAAATCTGAATTTGACATTATTCTCTCAGTTACAAACATAATCATTGAATTTCAGTGAAAACTATTTAATGTCAAATATATAATACATGTAATTCTTAGAACAATCTCTATGAAATAAGTATGGCAATCAAATTATTTCCATTTTATAGATCAGGTAGCTGATGCAGAAAGACATTTAAAAGGTATGTTAGTATTTAATTATTCATTCCACAAGTGTTTACAGGGTATTTGCTACATATCAGCAATATTTTGTATTAAAAACAAAGACTCTTACTTTAGTGGAGCTTATATTCCAGCTGCAGAGAGCAAAAATAAATATATTAAATAAGAAAATTATATAATAGAAAGTTCCTTGGGAAAGAAAATAGAGCTGGGAGGGGGTGGTTTACAATTTTAAAGAGTGTCACTGAGACAATAAGCTTTGAGCAGAGACTTAAAGGAGGTTTGGAGAGCACTGTGTATATTTCTAAGAAAGAATATGTGAGGTCGAAGAAGCAGACAGGGCAGAGTCTCCCAGGAAAGAGAGGGTGCAACATGTTCTACGGTGAATCGAATTAAGCCTTCACTTAGAATTTATGTGAGGTAATAAGGTATATGTAGTTAGAAAAGAGCATGTTGTGTGTTTTTACAAGTCCTTGACTTCTTGAAGCATTACATTTGAAAAACATTGAATGCATATCAACAATTCTTTTATTCATCTGTTTATTCAGCAAATATTATCTGAGTTCTTCCTATGTGTCAGATACACTGGCAAACAGGGCCAGTAAATCCTAGCCCACAGGGACATGCTGAGATAGAAGACATAGTCCATGTCTTCTAGAAACTTACTATCCAGTGCTTAAGCCACAGTACCATCAATAATGTACACAACAGGATTATCTAATGGAACATACATCAAAAATGGAATCATACTTAATGAGAGCAAAAGAGCTACATCTCAAAATAATTATGATAACACTTAGTATTTACACAAAATTTTCATTTGGGAATTTGAAATCTTTACAGAAAATATTGCAATGATCTTTGCAACACCCATATTCTATATATATGATATTGAAGGAAGTGTTCAGCTATTTAATATTGTGTATCATTCCATGTAATTACCTTGAGAGCTTTCATTATTTTCTTTTTTTAATACTCCTATGTTACATATTAACACTATTTTAATTATTAGCCTTATTAATTTAGAAATGTAGCTTATTAAATGAGTATTTGTTATATTCTCTGAATAGAAGAGTTTAAAATTGGAATATAGGTGTAACATAATGCATTTTAAATCAACTCCTTGATGTGCCATTGAAAAGTTCTATCCCTGAATGAACAGTATCAATAGAGACAATATATCATGACCTTTTAAATAAAAGCAATTAAAATCTCATACACAGGTTTTATGTAGAAAACACACCTTTTTGTTTGTGTACAGTGAATTCAAATCTCATGATTTTAGCTGACTTACTACAACCTAAGTCAGGGGGCAACAGTGATAGAATAACTCAAATCCAGTTGGACATTGTAGATTAAAGTCAGTACCAAAGACATGCTATGAGAACAGTAAATAGCTTATTGGTATAAAAATATGTGGTAGGTGGTTTCTAGTTCTGCATGGGAAAAGCTTGGAAGTTTCCACTGCGTCCTAAAAGCAAGTAAAAAGCTGAAGAAACTGAAAAATGAACAACTT
>CAUYSK010032927.1:0-11902 GCA_963575035.1 Avahi laniger | reverse complement strand
CCTGGGAGGAGGGAGTGGGAAATGGGAAAGGCAAGACACAAGAAATGGAGACAAGACAGGAGTCTGATCAAGTCTCGTTTAATGGCAGTAGGGCAGAGGCTTAAATAGGACAGAAGGAGGAAGTAGTTAGGCGGTACTTTCCAAGGCAGGAGTTACCATGGAGATTTACACGCGCGGGCCGCCCAGGGATTACGTCACACTGGGTAAATGGAAACTTACAAGCTCTTTTCGCTGGCTTTTGTAAATGTGTAGGCTTGGTCGGCCACTTTAGGTAATCAGGCAGATCCACATGGCTCGCGGCCATCTTGAATAAGCGGCTGCCGGGCCTCATGGCTCCCGACATATATACACAATTTAAAAATATACCTCATAAGTTTGTTTTGAGGAGTAGATGAATAAGATGTATTTAAAGGGCTTAAAACAGTGTCTGGCAAATAGAACACATTACATAAATGTTTGCTGTTAATTTTACAACAAGCTTTAATTTTGTTCACATGCTAGAGAACTACAGGGTTTCCTTTGCATATAAATGTTGTTTCTCCATTCATGGATTCTTGGAGGTTCCAACTAGGACTTTACACCACTAATTCCTTGTTCATTGATATATTCATTTAAAAAATATTTATCATCTTTTATATGCTCAGACTGTTAGGTTACAAGGGAAAAAAGAAAAAAATAAGGCAAAATTCTCAGCCTTAAGATGTTCACATTTCTGTATGTCCAGCATTTGAGTAATGAAAGCATTCTAATAATTGAATTTCTATACTCTCTCTTTTTTTTTTGTCAATGATAAGTAAATATAGGCAATTTTGATCTTATTTGAAATAAAAATACAATCAAATTACTAAGGACTGTCCTGGGCCTATACAGAATTAGGTTATGCATGTTGCACTGTCTACATTGACAGACTGCCCAGTATAAACCATGTTCCAAATGCAACACTAAACTCCGAAAGAGCCAAACTTTTTATGCATTTTGGCTACTAGCAAGGGCTATGTCCACTTTGTCCTTTATGACTTGAGTTACAGAGAAAGCCATGTTCTCATATAGTTAGCGGGTACACAATAAAATCATAGAAAGCCTGGATTCCTGGATACAGTGGCATATCTAGCATCTTGGAAAATTCCAGTGGTTTCTGAATAACTCATCTCGGCTAGATATTAATACACTTCACCATCTTGGAGGTCAGTCATCTATTACAGTGACCATGGGCTATTTCTTCATCTTTATTTTATGCAAGCATACTTAATACCCTTACAACAGCAAATTGTCATGTGACCTACTCTAGGAAAAATTTGATATCGATTTGTCAAGCATGATTTAAGAATAATGAAATCCATTTGCCCAAGATATGGTGGTGAGGATGGCAAGCAATAGATGAGGTGTTACGCTAAAGGTTCCTTCTAACTCCACTTATCCCTTGACTTACTAAACAAGGACATTTCCTCTGTGAATTATATTGAAGTCTGGCTCTTCCCTTAGAGGCTGTAGGACTCCCATCAAAATAATTTAATGATGAAAATGAAGTTGGTCTAATTGAATTCAGGATGAACTAAGAGTCATCACCTTAGGTGAGTTTAGCCCTTAGCACTTAATATTCTTCTCAGCAGCTCTGTTTTATAGCAAAGCTAGAGCTGTTGTCATTGTGAGCTTCAAGCTTAGGAAGATATTTTTCTCTTTAATACAGAGAATGGGAAGCTGGGAGTGTGCCTGGAATTGAGATAAATGTAAGCACTCACCTTGACCACTTTGGAGCTTTTAAAGCCTGACACCTCATCAGCAAGTAAAAATCAATTCATCAGGTCTCAATAAAGCTGATTGTGAAAACGAAAAGTCAATTTTTTGCTTTCCCTTCAAAGGTTTGTGTTCTTTATTTAAAGAATTTAACCAAACTCTCACTCTATTCTCCTTAGAAATCAGTTTTAATGAGTATCAGTAGGATTCCAAAGTCTCTGACATGAAATTTACTTGTGCATTGATTTTTAAAAATTGGGTTGGAAGCTCTAAGGACAGAATTCCCTAACTCATCCTGCTGTGAAATACTATGTTCACCTCCCCATTGTCTGATCTTGCTTCATTTAACCAATGATGTTTTAAGGGCTAAGATTCAGCCTTCCATTTCATTTCACTGGGTCTCTGAAAGACAATCTAATGTTAAAATTGGCCCATTATTTAGACCAGTTTAATTTGTGCCTTAAAATGACTTTGGAAATAAGTTTTGATTAAAAAGTTACACCATTGATGCATTTGCAGTATCACAAAGCAAAACCTATTTGAAGAAGTTATTCCTGCATGCCAGATTGAGCAGAAGCCTTAATTTCCCTCAGTAACTGTGTAGGCGAAAAGAAATTAGGAGGCTGGTGAATAAACAGGAAGCCATAAAAATCACAGACATCTTTGCTATCTGTCTTGTTTTTCCATCGAATGGATTGTGCAGTCAGAAATTACAACCACAATTGAATGTAAAGTATTTTAAGAATGAATACAGACATATTTTCTTTTCTGAAATAACTATTAGCAACGAAGAAACTTATGCTTCAGTGAATGCTTTTAGTTGAATCATAAACTTCATTTCCAACAACTGTCTTTTCGAAGCCAGTTGAGACAGCTATACAAGAGGATGTTAAAGCAAATCAAGCTCTCACAGAGCCCATCTGTGTATTCCCTGTGAGTTTCCAGCTAATTCTTTTCTCCAAAGTTACTATAAGCTGTACAGTTCCTGCCTTGTTGAAGGAGGCTCCATTCTCTTCTTTCAAATGTGTGGCTTAGTCCTCTAAAAATTAAGGAGAAAATTAAGACCCTTCTCTGCTCTTTGGAAACTAGATCAAAGGATTTGTCATGAAGAATTTGCTGAAAATATTTAATTTTGCAAAAATGTAGTTTATCCTATTATTGAATGTTTGCTATTTGCAATGTTTGGTCTATTCTATGTCAGGAGACCTAGGAAGGTGAGATGTCAACTACAACAATAGGGAAATAATAAAACTTAAAAAAGGGTGTGAGATTGTTGTTGAATGCTGGGGGTAGATGAAGAGTCAACATCAAAAATTTGAGCCCTAGAACAATGCCAAGATTAAATCTGTCAAGGAGGTAGGAAAATGCTTGTTCTATCCAAATCCATTCATGATGATGAGGCATCTTCTAAAGGCCAAAGTCCCTGCCTTTACAAGACTAGTAGACAACCTGCTGTATTAAAGGTCTGGGCTGCTATAAAATTTTATTTTTTTATTTTAATTTTAGTTTTTATTTATTTCAAAATATTAAGGTATACAAATGCCTTTGTTACATGGATAGGTCCTGTAATGCTTAAGTCATGCCTATAAATGTGCCTATCCTCTAATAGTGTTCATTGAACCTATTAAGTCCCCCCTACCTCTGCTTAATTTCCAGTAACTTTTACTTCCCTCTGTGCACATTCGTGTCCATTGATTAGTTCCAATCTATTAGAAAGTACCTGTGGTGTTTGTTTTTCCATTCTTGAAATGATTCACTTAGGATAATGGTTTCCAGTTCCATCCAAATTGCTGCAAAAGGCATTAATTCATCCTTTTTATGGCTGAGTAGTATTCCATGGTATACACATACCACATTTTGTTAATCCACTCATGAAATAATGGGAACTAGGGTTGATTTCCCATCTTTGCAATTGTGAATTGTGCTGCTATAACCATTCAAGTGTAGGTGTCTTTTTGATAAAATGAGTTTTTTTTCTTTGGGTAGATACCCACGAGTGGGATTGCTGGATCAAATGGTAGATCTATTTTTAGTTCTTTGAGTAATCTCCATAGTTTTCCATGGAGATTGTTAATTTGCAGTCCCACCAACAGTGCATAAGTGTTCCTATCTCTCTGCATCCATGCCAGCATCTATCATTTTTGGACTTTTTAATAAAAGCCATTCTAACTTGAGTAAGGTGATATCTCATTGTAATTTTAGTTTGCATTTCCCTGATAATTAGTGATGTTGAGCATTTTTTTAATGTGTTTTTTGGCCATTTGTCTATTTTCTATTCAAAAATTTCTGTTCCTGTCTTTTTTCCATATTTTAGTGGGGTAGTTTTTTTTTTTTTTTTTTTTAGACAGAGTCTCACTGTGTTGCCCGAGCTAGAGTGCTGTGGCGTCATGCTAGCTCACAGCAACCTCAAACTCCTGGGCTCAAGCAATCCTTCTGCCTCAGCCTCCCAAGTAGCTGGGACTACAGGCATGCGCCACCATGCCCGGCTAATTTTTTCTATATATTTTTTAGTTGTTCAGCTAATTTCTTTCTATTTTTAGTAGAGATGGAGTCTCGCTCTTGCTCAGGCTGGTCTCGAACTCCTGAGCTCAAACAATCCACCTGCCTCAGCCTCCCACAGAGCTAAGATTACAGGCGTGAGCCACCGCGCCCGGCCTAGTTTGTTTTTTTATTGCTGATTTGTTTGAATTTTTTGTACATTCTGGATATTAACTCTTTATCAGATGTATAGTTTGTGAATATTTCCTTCCATTATGTAGGCTGTCTATTTGCTCTGTTGGTTATTTCCTGAGCTGTATAGAAGCTTTTTAATTCAATCATCCTATTTATTTATTTTGGTTGTTTCTGTAATTGCCTTTGTGGTCTTTGTAATAAATTCTTTGCCTAGGTGACACCTGGAAGAGTTTTTCCTGCATTTTCTTCTAGAATTCTTATCTTTTCATGCCTTACACTTAAGTCTTGTATCCATCTTGAACTAATTTTTGTAAGTGGTGAGAGATAGGGCTCCTGTTTCATTCTTCTGTATGTGGCTATCTAATTTCCCCAGCACTGTTTACTGAATAAAGGTTCTTTTCCTCCATGTATGTTGGTGTCTGTTTTGTTGAAGATTAGTTGGCTGTATGTAGATGGTTTTATGTCTGGGTTGTCTGTTCTCTTTCCTTGGTCTATGTCTCTATTTTTGTACCAATGCCATGATGTTTTGGTTGTATAGCTTTGTAGTATAGTTTGAAGTCTGGTAATGTGATGCTTCCAGATTTGTTCCTTTTTCTTAAGATTGCTTTGGCTATTTGGGCTCTTTTCTGGTTCCAAACAAAGCATATAATTATTTTTTCTATATTTGTGAAATATGACATTGGTATTTTGGTGGGGATTGCATTACATCTGTTGATCACTTTGAGTAGTACGAACATTTTAACAATATTGATTCAACCAATCTGTGAACTTCTCAACAGATCAGTAACAAGCAGTGAGATTGAAACAGTAATAAAAAAAGATTTCTGACCAAAAAAATCCAGACCAGATGGACTCTTAGCTAATTCTAGCAGACCTACAAAGAAGAGCCTGCACTCATACTGCAGAAATTATTCCATAACACCAAAAAGAAGGGAATCCACCCCAACTCATTCTATGAAGCCAGTATCACCTTGATTCCAAAGCCAAGAAAGGACACAACAAAAAATGAAAACTGCAGACAAATATACTTTATGAACATGAAGGTAAAAATCCTCAGTAAAATACTAGCAAACTGAATCCAACAGCACTTCAAAGCAATAATTCACCATGACCAAGTGGGCTTCATTCCAGGGAGGCAAGGATGCTTCAACATATGTAAATCAATAAATGTGATTCACCACATAAACAGAAGCAAACAAAAAGACCATCTGATCATCTCAATAAATGCAGAAAAAACATTTGACAAAATCCAGTGCCCTTTCATGATAAAAACCCTTATCAAACTAGGCATAGAAGGAACATATCTCAAAATTATGAAAGCCGTATATGACAAACCCACAGACAACATCATACTAAATGGGGAAAAGTTGAAATCATTCTCCCTAAGAACTGGAACAAGACAACTGTGCCCACTGTCACCACTTCTATTCAACATAGTGCTGGAAGTCCTAGTCAGTGTAATCAGTCAAGAGAAAGTGAAAAGCACATCCAAATCACCAACGAGGAGATCAAACTATCTGTCCTTGACAATGATATGATCTTGCATCCAGAAAACCCCAATGACTTCACCAAGAGACTCCTGGAATTAATAAATAAATTCAGCAAAATCTCCAGTTATAACTTAATGTACATAAATCACAGCATTTTTGTACATCAATAACAGTCAAGCTGATAATCAAATCAAAGACTCAATACCATTCACAATAGCTACAAAGAAAATAAAATACCTAGGAATATATGTAACCAAGGAGGTAAAAGATCTCTACAAGGAGAACTATGAAATACTGAGGAAAGAAATTGCAAATGACACATACAAATGGAAAAACATATCATGCTCATGGGGTCTTATAAAAATTTAAAAGACTGAAGACTACTTTCTTGAAAGTACAGGAGAGGCAGTTAATATAATTCAGCTTGAGATTTCGTAGAAACAAAAAGACTTTAATTTTAGTACAAATATCTATGACAAATTATATACAGGAGTCAATTAATCCTCACAGTTAAGAAAATTATGTGAAACAGTTAAAAGTTGAGATTGCCCTACAAACGTGCCTCTAACATTTGCATGAGTGAAGTACAAATAGCAACTGCTGCCTGTAACCTGTGTTTTCCTTACCCTCTTCCTGCTTCTCTTTGTATCCAGTTCTGCTCCCACTCAGACATCCAAGGTTTATCCACAACTCTATGTCTGGCCAACAGCAGCACCCTGGCCTTGGGAGAATGGAGTTGGGGAAGAAACTATCTCAGGCCCTGGAAGTGCATTTGAGGGCATCTGGGTGGGTAATTCTGGGCTTAGGAGTGAGTACCTGAAGTATAGTTGCAAATGGTAGGGTGCAAGGGAGTTCTGGGAGTTAGGAGGGTGAAGGTGAGGGGGTGGGAGAAAGGAAGGGGAGAGCTTCAGGTGGGCATGTTCAGTGGGTCCCATAGTCTTCTTTCACTGTGGAGAGAAAAACAACTGTATAAGAGCCAGAGGGAGAATTTCTGAAGCCTGGGGCCTAGGGCAGGGACCACACTTGTCTTGGTCTCTGGGTAGGACTGACTCCTTACTAATTTCCCACTGTTAACAGATTATTGGGCAAAGGAAATCTCTCACCATCCAGCTTCCTCTCCAGTGTCATCTTCCTAATGTCCACCTCGTCTCAATCTACAGTGACCTCAAAAGCAACTAGAAGGGTATCTGCAGATCCTTCTGCTGCCTCAACTAATGTCAAGACTAACCAGTCAAATCAACCTTTCTAAAACACCTCTTCACCATGTTACTTCCCTATTATAATGTATCCATTAGCTGGCCATTCAAATTTCTTCCATTAGCTAGCCTGACATTACCGATTCAGTCCTCTCTTATTCCTCATGAAAAGACAAATTGCAAAGTCATATAAATAAGCAAGCCAAAAACTTGGTTGGGAACCTAAAATGAATGCAGGAACATGGCAGAAAGTAGATATTAAGGTGATTCTAGAAGAGGAATGAAGGGGAGGGAGAGAGAGAAAAATTGGGGCAAGGCATGCTGAGAACAGTCACCTCCCAGAATCAAAGAAATTCAGATCCAATGGGGCTTTAAAGATCTTCATTTCTATCTTCTTATTTAATAGCTGAGGAACCCAAAACATCAAGATGACAATAGTAGATAGTGATTGAGCCACAATTAAGACCCAGGCCAGTTTTTCCTGATCAGTTATCTTTCAACTCTTTGGTTCTGCCTAGCTCCAAATGTATTTGTACCCTACCAGATTTAATACATTTATTTAAGTTTTTTTTTTTTACCAAGCTTGAATATACATGCACAGTTCACTCATTTATTTATCATCTTTATTAATATTAGTGGTGAGGTCCATGACAGGTGTTGTGCTAACCTCTGAGGATGCAAAGACTGACAAGAACTTGTCTAAAGAAACTCCTAGGATGTTGAGGAAGATGATCACACAATGGTTGGAAGGATGGTAACTAACTCAGCTTGGAAGATGGGTTATGAGGCAGGTTTCCATGAGGACATGGCATCAGATCTGGATCTTGAAGAATGCTTACATTTTAGGTGCTAAAGGGAATGGACACTGAATAATGCAAATGAGAACATCTATGCTAAACAGGGTGATGATTTCATGGCTGGCCCCTGCGTTGAACACACCAGGGCTGTGAGTGAAGGGCAGGGGACAGGGGACAGGCACTGCCAGGTAGCTGACAGGGTATGGGTTAAAATCTCTGCTCTGGTCAATTGACTTACATCATCTGAGTCTTAGTTTCATACACAGATTTCTAAATGGCAATAATAATACTGGGAAGGCTTTTTATAAGGGTTAAATGAGATAAAGCAGGCAACATCCTCTTCTTGTGGATATCTTTCCTTTGCAGAGAAAGTTCTTCTCTGATCAGTAGAACTGTGAATGAAACTCTCAGGTGTTGGGGCCTGAGGCTGACCTTAGTTACTGTTCTCCCTCCCACATTCTGGTCCATATAAGAAACAGGAAATAGACACGGAAGTTAGGAACAAATTAAAATATCGCTTTGCTACTGGTAAAATTGGGTTGGAAAGATCTGTGGCAAAGCAGCTGGGAAACCTTTAATTTATCTCTTCAGATGAGGAGCTTAAAAAATAGCATATTTAAATTTTAGAGGAGATGAGTTAAAGATAATGTTTTGAAATAGAAACAATGAGGCACGGCAGCAAGGGATGTATATGCACGTTTTGGAATAAATTGGCCACTTGGTAGTTGTAGGAACTTATAGTACTCTAGGCCAAATATTTCATTTTCTCTCCCTGCAGTGCCCCTCCCTGAGGAGTTTCATACATCTTTGTCCTGTTGAACTCAGGAACAAGAACATGTTGGACCATGAAGTATTGTAGCAGGGGCATGAATTACTTTCCAGGTGAAGCTTTAAAAGCCAGGGCATGGTTTGCCATGTCTCTCTTCTCTCCTGTCTCCATGACAAGCAATATTCTAGGTAGAGCCTGGTCCATAGCTTGGGTCCTGGGGTGAAGATGACATAGAGCAGAACAGTGGCTGACCCATGGTAGACATGCACCCTGACCATAAATTTGTGTGTTATAAGCCACTAAGATTATTGGGTTGTTTGTTACTGCAGAAAACTTAGCCTGGCTTGACTGATCAGTAGTTGTGAAATCATACCACATATGCAATTATTATTTAACCTAACAGTTCAAGTCTGTCCATTGAGTCTATACTTGTCTAGATGCTCTTGGCAGGACACCAAGAGCATCCACCCTGACAGGCATGGCAGAAGCTCATATAATTCTTTGGTGTGGTCTTCAACAAAAGATGCTGCAGGCTGAACCAAGGGCTGAGGACTAAATGGTGACTGCACAGCATGTATTTTTCATGTCATTGCATGGCTGTGTTTGTTCAGTCATTCATTCCAGAGATAATTATGTTGTGGGAGATTTTGTGGTGTTGGAAGAAGTTCCATACGAGATTATTTAATTTCTTTCTGACTTCTTTTTGAGATTCTGCAAACATCAGGGATTTTGCATGGTTGCTCCCATCCATCAAAACAATAAGCCATGATGAGAATGAACATCTAATTATTTTCTACTTCATCTAATTTTCTGCAGCACATTTTTCATATTTTTTTGTGTTTTAGTCTTTTACCTAATATGCCACATCTACTTTTGTGACATTTATGTTATAGATTAGTCTTTATCTGTGACCTATCACTGACCAAAGGCAAGGGTCGCATGTATGTGCTATTTCCTTGTCTATATTACACCAAAATAATTGCTAGGAAAAGAAAAATATAGGCAAATGACAGAGTGATTTTTAGAAAAAATATTCTGATTTTGGAATTTTGAATGTAATTGCCCTGTTAATAGTGCAGTACAGTTGTTTAATATAAATTTGTGCAATTAACAAATAACGATAATTCAGAATAGCTCTTATAACTGGATTGGATTAGAGAAAAGAATAGAGATAGGATCAATCCTATCATCTTTAAACATTAAAGAAGCAAATTTTTGTATTAGTTCTGTAGTTTATAATATTGCCAGCCACAGAGCCTGTTCGTTGATAAGTGAATCCATCCTAAAACCAATAACAGTAATTGAGCATTAACTGTTCAAGATACTGTGAGTGAATGAAAAAGAAATAGGAAAGTGAGATTTTATTCTTGTTAAAACTATATTTGAGTTAAAATCACTCACATGGAAGGAATGTGATCATCTGCAAACGATATAAGTAGCACAAACTATATATAGGGAGTTGCTGGCAGGATTGAGAATTAATGGTAGGAAGTATTAGATGGGAAAAGGATTAATATCATATTAGAAAATAAATGAAAAATGATCTGAGCTGGCCTCTGTATTGTCACTATATTCAAATTATAGCTGAAGGACAGCATTTCTATAATTAGGGGAAAATCCCAATGGAAATTAGCAGACTCAGTATAATGTAAATGTTTTTTAATGACTGTAGAGATCTTGTAAGTGATATTCTCATTAATGATGCTTACTGTGTAGACTAACACTTTTTGTCACATTCAACAAGATCAAAGTTCTGTAAGGATTGTTTCATTTAAATTTCAGCCTGTAAGGAATAAAAAGGCAATACAATTAAGAAACACACATCCTATTGTAGATAAGTGTCTTTAGCTACTATACTCATAAATCATTCTCAAAGTAGAAGGTTCTTTTACCTTGCAAAGTCTACAAGTTAGAGCAGTGCTGTCTGATGGAACTTTCTATGATGATGAAAATGTCCTCTACCTGCAAAATCTGTCATGTAGCCACATGTAGCTACATGTAGCTAATGAGCAATTGAAGTATGGCTAGTACAACTGAATTTATAATTTTATTTAAGTTTAATTAATTTAAATTTAATTTTAGATAGCCACATGTGGCTAAAGTCTACCGTATTGGATAGTACAGGTCTAGAGAGACCTCATGTTGTAAGAAGTAGAAATAAGAGGCTTAGCCTGTTGTGTTCCCTCCTTTTCCCTTTGCCCTGGCATTAAGTCAGGTCTGCATTGGTGGGGAGGTGTTGTGTCCCTGGTGAAAGCAGCAGCTGTGAATTGTTCTCAGCCAATACTTATAGTAGCTGGGATGGGAGGGAAATCTGTACACCAAACAGTAAAAGTGTTCTGGACAGGACACCAAGAGCAGTCACCATGGTAGGCATGGCAGAAGTTCATATGATTCTTTGGTGAGGTGTTCAGCAAAAGATATTGTAGTATGAACCAGGGGCTGAGGACTAAATGGTTACTACATGACATGATTCTTTCCATGTCATTACATGGCTGGTTCGTTTAGTCATTCATTCCAGAGATAATTATGCTGTAGGACTAAACCGCGCTCTGGGAATAGAGTGATGATTAAGTTTACAGATTTGTGAGCAATAGACTTGTAAGTGGATGATTATAGGAAAATGTGAATAGGCGATATCGAAGTGATGTGAATCTGTGCAAACAGAAGGGAGAGACTAGGAGTGGGGAATCAAGAAAAAGCTTATAGAGAATTTGAAATTTGAATTAGAGATTGACAGATAATTACGGGTTTTCAGGCAAATTTCCTTAATTATACAGCTATCAGGTGCCTCAGTGCTAAGACATAAACAAATTGTTTTTTTTTTCTTTTTTTTTTCTTTCAGCATATTATAGGGGTGCAGATGTTTAGGTTACACATGTTGCCCTCCCCCCCACCCAAGCCTGAGTTTCAAATATGTCCATCCTTCGGGTGGTGCTCATTGCACTCTTTGTGTATGCATATACTTGTCCCCTCCTCCCTCCTCCTCCCTCTCCCTTTCCCCCTCCCCCCCTGCCCAACATCCAATAGATGTTATTTTTATATGTGCACGATGTGTCAATCAGTTAATACCAATTTGATGGTGAGTACACGTGGTGCTTGTCATTCCATTCTTGGGATACCTCACTTAGTAGAATGCATTCCAGCTCTATCCAGGAGTATACAAGAGGTGCTATATCACCATCGTTTCTTAAAGCTGAATAGTACTCCTGATGAATTTCTTTATATGACTTTTACTGACTTTGA
>CAUYSK010032924.1:0-16168 GCA_963575035.1 Avahi laniger | reverse complement strand
AAAAAAAAAAAAAAAAAAGGAAAATTGTGGTAACCATAGTGACATATTTAATGCTTAAATGATATTTGACATATTTAGTAATAGTGATCTAAACCATAGCACCTAATAAAATTACTACTACAAGATTTTTAATGTAATTTGCATGTAATTCTTCATATAGCTAAAATTTTATTTTTATATCAAAATACCATAAATAAAAAGAAATTAATTTTTACTATTTAAGTGTATACTTAATCAACATTGTTTTCTATTTGCAATTGCTAGCAATTTGTCATTATCAACTTATCATTCAGTGTTGGATATATGCATTATATTTTAGACATAGTTTGCCCTTTTTGCCCACATTTTATCTTTGGAGGAGTTTCATTGTCATCCATATTGTGGCACATAAGTGTGTAGATATGTATGTTAGTCCCTTGAGGTTTTTACAAATACATCTTTATGATAAATGCCATTTGTATACGGGCAATACCCATTTCACTTGAAATCATAAAATGGAGTGCAAACTATTATTCAATGTGTAAAAGAGTATTGCTAAGAGATAAGAAAGGTGTTCCATTCTGGAGGTATAGTAGACATTAACATGATGGTGACAATATGCATAGACTAAATGCCAGGTATACAAGAATCAGAAGATAAAAATGTATAAATATATAGAAGTTCAGCATTAAGGGAATAATGGTACTAGCCTTGTCATGACACTGTAAACAAATAGAAAACTGGGCAAAATTTATTCAAGAGCTGTTTTCAGCCACTGGAAAAAAGCATAAAACCAATTACTAAGGGAAGGAAAAAATGTGCTTTAAATATAAACACACAATTAAGTTAACAGTAAAAAGATGGAAACAGCTATACCATGCAAACACAAAACATTAGGGAGCTGATTGGCTAGATTAATATCAGACAAAATCAAGTTTAGAAAAAGAAACATAACCAGGGATAAAGAGAGACATTTTAGAAAGAAAAAGTATTAATTCATCAGGAAGACAGAGCATTCTAAGTAGTATGCATGAATAAACAGCTTCAAAGTACATAAAAAAACTTGACAATGCCGGAAGGAGAAACACACACAATTACAGCTGGAAACTAAAAACTCCTCTCTCTATAACTGACAGAACAAGTGGAAAAAAATTGGAAATAATCTAGACTATGTGAACAACATTATCACCTAACGTGACCCAATTGACATTTAGAGAACACTCCAGGCAACAACAAAAAAACACACAGGCAAGAGCACATGCAGTATTCACCATAATAGATATACATGGGACTACAAAACACAACAATCTTAAAAGAATGAAAATATGTTCTGTGGCATATACATTAAAAGAACACAGATTAGAAAGGATGAAGTAAAGCCAGGTTTGTTTTCAGAAAACACAATATCTTCACAATAATCTTAAGAAATTAAAAAAAAAAGACTACTGGAACAAATATTTAAATTCAGCAAAGTCACTGAATGAGAGATTAATATACAAAAATTTTACTGAATTTTATATTTCAGCAATAAGAAGTGAAAATATAAACTTAAAACTATACTATTTATAATAACATCTAAAAATTAAAGATATAAATTAGATATAAATAACAAAAATCTAGGAATTTTCCAAATGTTTAGAAATTCAAAATTGCAGTTCTATAAAATTCATGGATAAGAAGATAGCTCAAGGGAGATTAGGAAATATTATATCCTGATAATACTAACAACAACGTATCAGAATTTGTACGATGCAGCTAAAGTAATGCTTGTAAAGAAGTTTATATATTTAAATGATTTATTAGAAAAGAGAAAATGTCTAAAATCAATGTTCTAAGCCTCGGCCTCAAACCCCCCCAAAACAAAAGAAAAAAAGAAAGGGAAATAAAAAGAAAATTAACTTCTGGTTAAATAAAAAGACGAAACCTATAATGATAAGGGTGCATGCAATGAACTCAAAATTAGATAAAAGCGATGAACTAAAAGCTACCTCTACACCAGAAAGAATAAATTTCACTGTATGAAAATTTTAAAAATAAACAAAATAAATAAAAATTTCTAATGCTTGAATTTGTTCTGTAACCGTGTTTTTTATAACATATCTTTCATGAACTAAACACCAACAGCATATTTGGAACTTCCACCTGTTTCTACCTTTCCAAGTTGTCCCAAATGGCGCCTAACTCCTGTCATGACATGTTTGTGTCTCGGTGGATGGGCTCAGCCCAGCCTAATCAATTTCCCCAGCTACCCAGTGAATTCAGGCACAGATTTGTCAGGAAATGACTATCAGGGATTTTGTTGGCTTTTAAGATGTAGGTCTTAAATGTCAATTTAAAAATTCTTATAAAAATTTTCCGAATTACTGTTGACAAAAGACTTTCACACCTGATTATTGGATTCTCACAGTATCTCTGTAAGTAGAACAAGGCAAGTCATATTATCCCCACTTTATGGAGAAGAAAAGTGAGACAGAAAAATTAAGTGACTTATCCAAGATCAGTAGCTTAGTGACTAGAGGAGACTCAATGTTGGTCTATAATGTCTAGCCTCGTTCTCTTTCCACCTCACTCAGTGGAAAAATTCTGACAAATCCTGACGATTCCAACCAAGTCCATGAATTTTTATTAAAAAATAACAATTCAGGACTGTTAAGGTATTGTAAGGGCAGCACAGAATATATTCTCTATTCTACAGAGTTTTAGAATCTAACTGGATATTTACACAAAAATAAGTGGGAAGATGGTGGAAAAGCACATCCCACAGGGACACAGGAAACCCAGGGGCCAGTTTTCATTTATTTGCTTATTTTTCCCCCATGACAACTTAACTACGGCTATACATAATAATATAATCAAGTCTCACAAATACATTGATAAGCCAAAGAATCAGGCACATAAAGAATATTTTGTATGATTCAATTTATATGAGATTCCAAAACAGACAAAACTAACTGAACATGGTAGAAATTAGAAGCATGTTTAATTTGGGGCAAAATATGGACTGGAAAATGATGAGAAAAAGGCTCTCCAACATTCTGTGTCTGAACCAGGGTGATGGTTATCGGAGCATATTAATTTGTAAAAAGTTCTTGAGGAACGTGTTTAAGATTTGTGTACTTTACTATATATGTATGTTATATTTCAATAAGTAAGTTTACAACAACTTGAATTTTATAATTAATAGATCTGACAAACCTTTGGGTAGATTAATATATGTGTGTATATATATAAAATATTACATACATAAATATATATATAAGTCATCAGTGGTAAGAATAAAGAGGATATATCACATAGTTCAAAAGTTATTAAAAATAGTAAGAAGGTAAATAGTTTTTATTAATAGATTTGAAAAATTGGATGAAATGGGCAAATTCCTAGAAATAAGTTAATTTATACATTACTATAACTAACACAAGAACAAACCGAACACCTTGATTACCCCAAATCTATTAATGAAATTGAATTCATAACTAAAAATTCCCTCTCACAAAGATATCTTCAGGGCTAGATGGCCTCAATAATAAATTTTATCCAAAAGTTTAAGAAATAAAGAATATCAGTGTATGCAGCTTTTTCAGAAAATAAGGAGCATTTTCCAATTCATTTTATGTGATTGGCATTACCATGACAACCAAACCAAACAAAGATATCACATGAAAAGAAACTTGCAGAACATGAACACAAATTAAAAACCAAAGAGTTCACAAAATATTAGCAAAGTGAATCTAGCAAAACATAGAGTTGATAACACATCATGTCCAAGTAGGATTTATCCCAGGAATGCAAGATTGGCTTAACATTCAAATTGCATTCCAAAATAGAACATAATATTAATAAAATAATAAGAAAAATCATAATTTTCTCAATAGATATAGCAAATTATTTGAAAAAATGCAATATTCACTTATAATGAAGAGAAAATTTCTTAGAATACTAGGAATAAAATAGAACTTCATCAATTTAATAAAGGTCACTTATGAAAAATCTACAGCTATCATCAAACTTACTGATGAAAGACTGAATGATTTCCTTCACTCACCAAATCCCTATTTACGATTGGGAAAAAGACAAAAACTTCCATTTTTACTATTTTTTAAATGCTGTGCTTTAGTGTCCAGTAAGTTTTTGAAAGAAAAGTATAATTGCCTTTATTTACACATAATATAATTGTGTACATGAAAAATTCTAAAATATCTACAGAATAGCTACTATGCCACTTGAACAAATATTTGAGATTAACAAAGTTGCAAAATACAAGGTTAATATACAAAAATCTCTTGTATTTCTATATAATAGCAGTGAACAATTTAAAAATAAAATTTAAAATGCAAAACCATTTACGAAAGTATCTAAAATTAAGAAATATTTAATACTTATGTACAAATTTAACAAGATATAATTTAGACTTGTACATTGAAAACTATAAAACCCCTGAGAGAAATTAAAGAAAGCCTAAATAAATGAAGTAAAATACTATGAACATGTATTAGGAGATTCAATATTACTAAGCTATCAATTCTTTCCAAATTCATCTGTGGATATAGTGCAATGCAAATCAAAATTTTAAAAAATTATAGTTTTTTTGTTAAAATGAACAAACTGCTTCTAAAATTTTTATGAAAATTCAAAGAATTTAGAAAAGCCAAAATGATTTTGAAAAAAGAAGAACAAAGTTAGAGGACTTCTAATAGCTGATATTAAGATTTATTATAAAGTTACAGTAATCAAAACAAATTAGGTACTGGTGCAAATGTAAACAAATATATCAGTGGAACAGAACAGAGTCCAGAAATTGACCCACATATGTATGATCAACTGATTTTTAACAAATGTAATTCAGTGGGGGAAAGGATAGTCTTTTCATTAAATGGTGCTTGCAAAATTAGATTTCCATCTTGAAAATATGATCTTTGACCCTTCACTCACTTCAACTTAAAAAATTAACTAGAAATTGATCGTACACCTAAATCTAAGTGCTGAAACTCAGAACATTCAAAGAAAATGTGGGGAGAGTGTCAGTTTGATAAAGAATCCTTAGAAAAATCCAGGAAGATGGCTGACCAGAGGCATTGGTCACCAGCTTGTTTCAAATACAAGAAAAAGTTTCAGGTAAGAAAAGATAGCACAGGGGAGATACTGAGACAAAGGTGCTAGAACATCCCCTTATTGGAGGTCCCACAGGAATAAGTTTCTTAGAAGAATAAGAAGGAGCAAGATTTTGGCAGAGACTGACCCCAGAGGGATTAAGAGCCTGGCAGAAAGAGTAAGTGAAAGTGTTTACTTTTCCTTTCCTCACACTTGTGGCAGTCTGACATGAATCCAGGTGCTGCTTCCATCGGTGAACCCAGAGCTTCTTTGGAGCAGAGCACCAGGCTGCAGGCACCTGGAGAGACACTTCCCCTCACCAGCGACCTTAGCTAAGAGGGCAAGCACCATAATGCTTGTACACACGCCGAGTGCCTCTATCCTTCCTTCCGGAAAAGTCAGAGCCCTTCAGTCTCCCTGTTACTGGATTCCACACAAACATTCCTCAGCACCTACTTGGACTGTGATAACCACAAAGGAACAGAGAGACCAAAAAAGAGCATTAGTATTCCTGGAGTTTTGATCTGCAAGGCAGGCTGCCCTAAGGGGACTGAGAAATCCTTCAAAAGCTTTTTAGGAGAGAGGAAGATTCCTGTGGGATCTCCAGCAAGGAGATGTTCTAGCACCTTTGCCTCAGTATTTCCCCTGGGCTATCTTTTCTTACCTGAAACTTTTTCTTGTATTTGGGACAAGCTGGTGACCTATTGTGCACCAGCTCATAATCCAGAGTTGTCTGTACCCCTCTCAGTGTAGACATTCCACATCATTCAGGGTCTTCTCCTCCTCCTCCCTGTCTCTACCAACGGCTGCCAAGGCAACTGTGGTTGGAAGGCTGTTTCCCCTTGGGACTGAGGATGCTTCCATAGGGAGTTATTAAGTCATGACACTTAGGAGGGATTGCTCTGCCTCTGATAGAGCACCTGTCAAACACAGGCTGGCTGTTTCTACTTAGAACAGGTAAGGGTTCCACTGGGGATGATTAAGCCAGGACACTTGGGAACAGCTGCCCCACCTCTGACAGAGCAACTATCACACCTAAGCTCACTGCTTTTCCTCTAAAAGCCTCAGCAAGCCAAGCATTTGGTGTGCCTCAAAACAAAAGCTACCACCTCTCCTGAGAGAGAGTGTGACTAGCAGTCCTCTCCCCTAGCTGCCTGTTTCTTCTGGGAGAGGGAGCCAATGCACCCTGGACGAAAGTCCCTGGTACAACCACACCTCCCCCACTGGAGTATGTCAGCCACAGCCCACAGCCAGGCTGGTAGCCCTACACACAGCAGGTTGAGCTGCCTTCACCGTCTCTGCTGCAGCTGTGCCAGGGTGGGAGCTGAGAATCTGGGCCATTTTGTTCCCCCAAAAGACAGACTGCTGTCATTGCTGAGAGAGGGAGGGATAAGCAGCTTATTTGTCCCACAGCTGCCCACCTCTGCTGATCTCATCAGGAGAGGACTGCCTCTCCTGTTGCAGGCTCACGGTGCATCCCCTTCTCCTGTCTGAGCATTCTTCCAGAGCAGGAGAGCACTTCACTCTTCACTAGCACAGCGAGCCCTTGAAGCCAGGAAGTCTTGAAGGCAAATTTGCCAGGTTAGTCTCAGTCTGGTTGTTCCAGGACTCAAGCATAGAATCCAGAGACCAGGGAAATGAGGATTACCTAAACTAGACCACCAATGCTAGCACCTGAACATTCTTCCAAGAGTCTAAGGTCCAAGTGATGCAAATTGCCAGAAACACCATATTGGGCACCTATCTGCATGAACCAAAAGAAAGTGTATCTCTCCACCTCTATATTGAACAACAGAGTTCATGGCAGAGGAGAACAGGTTAACTACAAAGCCATAAGTTTTGAGGTTCTGTTAGGTAGATAGTGAGGGACCTCTGGCTTTCCTAGGGACAAAAGAGGGCACCCCACCTTGGTGCTGCCTTGAGCAACTACCACACCTGGGAAAGAAGGATAAGGACAGATGCCCTACCTTGTTGCTGCCTCACCTTGATCATGCCCCAAGCAACTACCACACCTGGGAGAAGGAGGAACACCCTGCCAATCTGCAAAAGAATGCAGGGAATTCCCCAGCCCATGAGCCAGACAGCCCAGGCACAATAGGGTCAGAAAAATGACCTAGAGTAACCTAAGGCTAAGTATCTTGTCATTAATTGTCCATCAAAGTGGCTCAGTGGTGACATTTGAACCATTAGGAGTGTCCAAATGAGAGAGTATAAAATAAGACCCCAGAGCATAACCAGGGCCTCTTGTTATGACAGGAGGTCCATTCATCATCTGTGACAAATATATCTTGCTCTCACTCTATAAACCTACCTTGCTCTTCCTCAATAAACTTTGTTTTGTGCTGGACTTGCTGTCAGTGTGTCTGGTCATTCTTTGGCCAAGAGCAAACCAAGAACCAAGAATAGACTGACAACTCAACAGTTCCAGATGAGAAGGAACCATAAGAATTACAGGTATTCCCAAGGGAGAAGAAGATAAATCAAACAGCATGAAAACCTATTTGACAGAATAAGGAAAGAAAACTTCTTGGTCTTGTTAGAGACTTAGACATACATATATAAGAAGGTCATTGAACTTCTGGAAAATTTATTGTAAATAGGACATTACCTAGGCACATAGTCATCAGACTGGCCAAAGTCAAAATAAAGGAGAAAATCCTACAAGCTGTAACATAAAAGCAGCAAGTAACTTACAAAAGAAAATCCATCAGACTAACCACAGACTTCTCACCAGAAACCTTACAAGCCAGAAGGGAGTAGGGTCCTATCTCTAGTCTTCTTAAATGGAATAGCTCTCAGATAAGAATTTTGTATCCTGTTAAACTAAGTTTCATAAATGAAGAAGAAATAAAATCTTTCCCAGAGAAACAAACATAAAGGGAATTTGTCACCACTAGAAATACTCAAAAGTGCTCTAAACCCTGAAAAGAATGGTTAATACTCAGCAATGTAAAAACATTTGAAAGTAAAAATTCACAGCTCTTATAAAACAGTAAGACAAGGGAGAGTACAAAGCAACTAGATAATAATCAACACAATGACTGAAATAATATCTTACTTATCAGTATTAACACTGAATTTAAATGTTTTTAATGCCTCAGTTAAAAGATATAAATTGACAGAATGAATAAAAAAAATACAATACAAATATCTCCTGTCTCCAAGAAACCTGTTTGACTCATAAAGAGTGTCATACACTTGATGTAAAAGTTTGGAAAATATATTTCATGCAAATGGAAACTATAAGTGAGCAGGAGTAGTTATTCTTATATTAGATAAAACACACTTTAAAATAATAACAGTAAAACAAGACAAAGATGGTCATTATGTTACATAATGATAAAGGGATTGATTCAACAAGAAGATATAATAATCCTAAATATATATGGACCTAACACCAAGGCTCATAGATTCATAAAACAAATACCACTAGACTTAAGAAATAAAGGAAACAGCAACATAATAGTAACAGTGGACTTCGACACTCCAAGGACAGAACTAGACAGATCATTGAGGCAGAAAATCAACAAAGAAATACTGGACTTAAGCAGGACTGTAGAACAAATGAACCTAAGAGACATTTACAGAACATTCTACCCCAAAACTACAGAATATATGTTCTTCTCATCAGTAAATGGAACATTTTCCAAGGTGCACCATATGTTAGGCCACAAAACAAATTTCGGCAAATTTAAAAATGTTGAAATCATAACATGTTCTTCTCAAACCATGGTAGAATAAGACTAGAAATCAATTCAAAAAGAAACTCTCAAAACTATACAAATACATGGAAATTAAAGCAATGTGCTGCTAAATGGTCTTTGGTTCAAAACAAAGAAATCAAGTTGGAAACCAAACATTTTTTGAATTGAGTGATAGTGGCCTCACAAGCTACCAAAGTCTCTGGGATACAGCAAATGCACTGCTAAGAGGTAATTTTATGGCACTAAATGCCTGCATCAAAAAGACAGAAAGATCACAAATGAACAACCTAATGTCACACTTCAGGGAACTAGACAAACAAAAACAAACTAAATCCAATGTTAGCACAAGACAAGAAATAATAAAGATCAGGGCATACTTAAGTAAAATGAAACCAAAAAACCAATACAAAGGATCAATGAAACAAAAAGTTGGTTCATTGAAAAGATAAACAAAATCAATAGAATGCTATCTAGATTAACCAAGAAAAGAGGAGAGAGTATATAAATAAGCTCAATCAGAAATAATCATGGAGACATTAGAACTGATACCACCAAAATGCAAAAGATAATTAGAGACCATTATGATCAATTTTCTGCACACAAACTAGAAAATCTAGAGGAAATGCATAAGTTTTTATAAACACATAACCTTCTGTGCTTGAATCCGAAAGAACAAGAAATCCTGAACAGATCAATAACAAGGAGCAAAATTTAATCAGTAGCAAAAAGAAATCTCCTAACAACGACAAAAAAAGGCTCACAAACAGATGGATTCGCAGTCAAATTGTACCAGCCCTAAAAAGAAGAACTGGTGTTGATTCTACTGACACAGTTCCATAATATTGACAAGGTGGGAATTTTTCCTATTCTCATTCTATGAAGCTAATATCACTTTGATACCAAAGCCAAGAAAGGACACAATAAAAAATAGAAAACTACAGACCAACATCCCTCATGATCATAGATAAAAAAAATTCTCAACAAAATACTAGTAAACTGAATCAAAAATACATCAAAAAAAAAATTCACCACAATCAAGTGAGTTTCATTACACGGATGCAAGTATGGTCCATCATACTCAAATCAGTAGATGTGAATCACTACATGAACAGAATTAAAAACAAAAACCATATGATCATCTCAATAGGTGCAAGAAAAGCATTAAATAAAATCCAGCACCCCTTCATGATAAAACAAACTAGACATAGAAGGAATGTTCCTCAAAATAATAAAAGCCATATATGACAAACCCACAGCCAACTGAACGAGGAAAAGTGGAAAGCATTCGCTTTAAGAACTGTAACAAGAAAAGTATGCTGACTTTCGCCAGTTCTATTCAACATAGTGTTGGAATTCCTAGCCAGAGCAATCAGGCAAGAGAAAGAAATAAAGAGCATCCAAATAAAAAAAGAGGAGGTCAATCTATTCCTGTTTGCCAATGATAGGATATTATATCCAAAAAACCTGAAAATTCCTCAAAAGACTCTTAGAATTGATAAATAAATTCACTAAAGTGTCAGGTTACAGAATTAATGTACAGAAATAAGTAGCATTTCTATACACTAATAACAGCCAAGCTGAGAATCAAATCGAGAACTCAATACAATTTACAATAGCTGCAAAAAATAATAAAATACCTGTGAAAATACATAACCAATGAGGTAAAAGATCTGTTTTAGTAGAACTGCAAAACACTGATGAAAGAAATTATAGATGATACAAACAAATGGGACAACATCTATACTCATAGATTTGGAAGAGTGGATATTGTTAACATGTCCATACTGCCAAAAACAATTTATAAATTCAATGAAATTCTCATCAAAATACCAATATCACTTTTCACAGAAATTAAAAAAAATTGTTAAATTTCATATGGAATCAAAAAAGAGCCTGAATAGCCAAAGTTATCCTATGCAAAAAGAATAAATCTGGAGGCATCACATTACCTGGCTTCAAATTATACTACAAGGCTATCATAACCAAAATAGCTTGGTACTGGTATAAAGACAAACACATAGGTCAACGGAACAGAATAGAGAACCCAGAAACAAAACCATACACCTACAACCAACTGAGTTTTGACAAAGGAGATAAATACATACACTAGGGAAATCATGTTCTATTTAATAAATTGTGCTGGAAAAATTGGAGAGCCATGTTCAGAGCAATGAAACTGGATCCCTATATGTCATCGTACACAAAAATTAACTCAAGATGAATTAGAAACTTAAATGTAAGACCTGACACTATAAAAATGCAAAAAGAAAGCTTAGGAAAAACTCTTCTGGATATTGGCCTAGGCAAAGAATTTATGACTAAGACCCCAAAAACAAATGCAACAAAAACAAAAATAAATAATAGGACTTAATTAAACTAAAATATTTCTACATAACAAAAGAAATAATCAAAAGAGTAAGTAGAAAATCTATGAAATGACAGAAAATATTCACAATCTAAAAATCTCAAAAGGACTACTATCCAGAATCTATAAAGAACTCAAATAAATTAGCAAAAAAAAAAAAAAAAAAGATGACCACATTATAAAGTGGGCAAAAGATGAGCAGACATTTTTTAAAAAAATAAATACAAATGGCTGACAAATATATGAGAAAAATGCTGAATGTCACTAATCATCAGGGAAATGCAAATTAAAACCACAATGAGATACTACCTTATCCCTGTCAGTATGGCCTTTATTAAAACATCAGAAAATGATAGGTATCGGCATAGATGTGGTGAAAATAGAACACTTACACACTGTTGGTGGGAATGTAAATTTGTACAACCTCTATGGAAAACAGTATGGAAATTCCTCAAAGAACTAAAGGTAGACCTATCATTTGATGTAGGAATCCCACTGTGGGTAAATGCTCAAAGGAAAAGAAGTCATTATATCCAAAAGACACATATACTCACATGTTTATCAGAGCACAATTCATAATCATAACTATATTGAATCAACCTAAGTGCTTATCAGTTGATGAGTGGATAAAGAAAGTGTGGTGTATACGTGCACACACACAAACACAAACACCCACCATGGAGTACTACTCAGTCATAATGAAGAATGAAGTAATGTCTTTTGCAGCACCTTGGATGGAAGTGGAAGCCATAATTCTACGGGAAGTATCTCAAGAATGGAAAAACAAATACCACATTTACTCACTTTTAGGTGAGAGCTAAAAAATGAGTATACATAGTCATACAGAGTGGTATAACGGAACTGGGAGACTTAGAAGAGGGAAGGCTCAGGAGGAGGAATCAAAAACTACCTGTCAGGTACAACATTCATTATTTGTGCAATGAATACACCAAAAGCCCTGATTTCACCACTATACAGTTCATCTGTGTAACAGAAAACCATTTGTACCCCCTATATTTATTAAAATAAAAAAGAGAAATAAAAAAGAAATATTTAAACAGGAAGCAAAATCACTAATCACAAATGGAATACATAAGTTGGAAATTATAAAAATGTAACTTCTGCTTTTCAAAGACATTATTAGGGAATAAAAAAGAAACAACTGATTGGAAGAAACTATTTTCAGTACGAATACTTGAAAAGGGATGTATATTTATAATATATAAATAGCTTTACAATTCAAAAAGAATAAGACACAAAATCAAATTTTTAAATAGGCAAAAGATTTGAATAAGCACTTCACAAGAGTCAATAAGGAAATGCAAATTTAAACCACAGATAACATAAATATTCACTGGAATTGCTAAAATTAAAAAGAAAATTCTGAGTGTTGACAAATATATGAAGCAAAATGAACTCTTAGACTTTGCTGGAAATTTATTTTTTATTTTTTATAAAAATAGGATCTGTGTTGCCCAGGCTAGCCTGGAATTCTTGCACTCAAGCAATCCTCCTGTCTCAGCCTCACAAGTAGCTTTTAATTAGTACCACCACTTTGGAAAATACTTTTTAGTTTCTTATATAAAGTTAAACATACACTTATTAAAAAGCCTAGTAATTTCACTACTAGGCATTTCCTCAAGAGAAATTAAAACTATGATTATACAGAGACTCGTACTGAATGTTCAGAACAGTTTTACTCCTAATAGCAGCAAATACCTATAAAGAAATGAATAGATAAACAAATTGCCTCATATTCATTTAAAGGAATACTACTCAGCAATGAAAAAAGAATGAACTAATAACATATGGATGAATCTTAAAAATATCTTCTAAGCAAAAGAAGCCATATGCAAGAGAGTACCTACAATATAATATGATTCCTCTAGAAAAGATAAATCTGATCTCTAGTGACCTAAACAGATTATTTGTTGTCTGGGAGTGAACACAAATCAGGGACTGACAGAAAAGTAGCATAAGACAATATTTTGGGAAGATAGAAATATTCTAGGTTGTGATTTCCCAGCTTTATATATTCATCAATGCTCATAGGGCCATACTTTTAAAATGGGTACATTTTATTATAGGTAAATTAACCTTAATACAATTCACTTGAAATGTACAGGAGAGAAATGAGACATTAAAGACATGGTTTCATTTAAATAGAAATGAAATTATATTATTTTAAACTAACTTATAAAGTTTTTGTTTCTAGACTTGGTATTTATTATTATTATTACTGATGTTATTATTTTGTGTTTGCTCCATTTTATATAAAAATAGTTGACTGTGATTTTTAACTTTATTAAAAGGACATCAAGAAGCAATTTCCATTTGATTTGTGTTTTAATCACACATCTGCACATAAAGCTATGGTGAGTAATAATTTTTAGAATGATTTATCTTTGGTAATTTTCAACAGATTTCTAAGATATTAATTTGGCATAGGAATAGGAATTACAGAGATCATTTTCTTATGAAAAATATATCCTACCACCTGATAAATGAATCCAGTGAGTCAGGCTGAAGTCTTCCCTTACTTAAACAGGTAAGAACAAGTGTTATGCCTAAGTCTTTCCGTGTTCTTTGCTCTGTTTCCAATCTGCACAGAATTGAGCAAACTTGTAAAAACATGAAAATTTCTTGAAAATAAAAATTGGTCTGTCCTATAATATAAAACTATTTATAGCCTAAGCTTTGTTCTAAAAGACAGTTAACTTTAGAATAGTGCAAGAAGGATGTGGCTTTTAAAATATCTCTAAATCTGGGAGCAAACTGGTATGGACAAAAGATAATTAATTGTGCCAAGTTATAGAGAAATAATTGGTTTAAGAAACTAGTGTAACTAAACAGGGTATATTTCAAGCCAAACCCAACTCCATAAACAGAACATATAAACAGAAGAGCTCTTTCAAATGTGAGTCTCTGTGCCTATGCTTGCTGAATACAAATGGTCATGTCTACATTAAATGCAAGTTGGTCCATATGCTTGAAGAAAAAGATGGAAAACTGTGCTTCTGTATAAAAAAAATCTCATCGAATAAAATAGAGTTCTTACAAAGAATAGGAAGAAATAACAGAAAGAATGTAAAGCATTACAAGAGTCGGAATTTAGGGTAATGATGAGATAATATAGGGGATATATAGATGAAAAAAAAGAACAACTCCCATTACCCTGGGAGCCCCTAATAGCAACTAACATTGTTTAAAAGCACAGACAATGTGCCAGTCACTTATATGCATTTCCTGTATTTTAACAGTCATTATGTGCACCCAATGCAATAGGAAATTTTATTGTCATCATCCCCAACTGCACAGAAAATGTGAGTAATTAAAAAATGGCAGAGCTGGGATGTGAATCTTGATAGTGCATCTCCAAGCTCATATGATTACTACTAGGCTTTCTTTTCCTCCATCTTCCTGCAAGGCAGTTTTCTGGGTAACCTTGGACCAATCCAGTTCTTCTCCCTTTCTCTCTGCAGTTCTTACGAGTAACTGTGGAATGTGCTGGGGAGATAATATCCTGAGATAGGGAGGAACTGGCTGGAACGGCCTGGCTTTGTTCCAGTCTTCCTGTAAAGACAGAATGGCTTTCAACACTTTATCCCAGTAATTCATGTCACCTTGAGGTATAACACCCAAAGTGGGCTGTTTTTCTGGGATCCCTCAGCAGTAGTGTAAGTGGGGCACATGCAGTTGAGATTCCATCTACCCCAACACCTTTCTGAGCCTTGGGAACTGGCTCATAATGAATCCTAGACCTCTGTTCCTTGCTGCTAATCAGAAAGTAATAAATCCACTTCATGTAATTTATTGCATATGAGTGTGCTCTACTTTACCTGACTAAAATCGGTAACCAGTGCACAATGAACCCACTCTTATCTTCCTGCACAATAAGTAAGGGATCTGCCTTCTCAAAGGCCTCCTAGAAGCAGCAGCACACTCTGAACATCTAGAACCAAGCTGAAACCGTGGAAGGAGTCAACACCAGAGATGAGAGGATGGGAATAGGAACTCTGCCCCATGGGAAGGAACAAACTATATTCCTAATATTTCTAGATGTCAGAGTCTAGTTTGGAAATATAAGTCAATCTGTTACTACAACTGTCAGAAAAAATAAACATCATGACATAACAATTTGCTGTGTAGGCAATATGGAGGTCCGTGGTTGTAAACTGACATGATCAAGAAGGAAGGCATTATCTAGGGAGAATGTGTATCCAAAATGAAATAAAAGCATAGCCTTACTAACACCTTTTTCTCCATTTATACTGACTTGTGTAGGAATATGTTCAGTGTTAGAAGGGGACAAGGATGTATCACTAAGGATTTTGAAGTCTGGAATGAAAAAATAAAGACCTTAAACTTCAGAAGAAATTTGCAATGCTGTAAAAATAGTGTCAACTGATTTCTGCACAATGATTTATAGTAGCAAATTAATGACTGGGAAAGAAGCATATCACCTTAGACCTACTGAAGGATATTTTCCCCTGAATACTAGCTTACTTCATTTAGACTGTAATGACTAGCATATGATGACTGCACAACGATGCTATTTAGAAACCCAGACCTGCCAAGATAGGAGGCCAGGAGTCCTAATGCACCAGACAGGTATAATCCTACTCCTTTCCTAAGAGTTAAAGTGTAGGAGAAAATGTGAGTAAGGTTAAAGTGAGATAGAAGAGAGAATGGACAGGATCCTCCTGGAAGTAGTAAGAGAAATGGCACATGCTGAACACTTATTTGAGCCTGGAGCTTCTCTAAATAATTTACGAAGATCATCTCCTTATTTTTTCCAAATATTTACTGCTGTATAACAAATCACCTCAAATTTAGTGGAATAAAATAAAGACATTTGTTTTTATGTTCATGCATTTTGCAGGTCCAAAACTTAGACAGGAAACTGAGTTTAGCTTGTTTGGAACTTCAGTTTGGGAGACACAAATGACTAAGAATTTCAGTCACTGAAGGCATTTTCACTCACATGAGAAGGCCCAAAGGCTGATACAGAACTGTCAACTACAGTGGCCAC
>CAUYSK010032923.1:0-18435 GCA_963575035.1 Avahi laniger | reverse complement strand
GTTTTGTAATTGCTTGAATAAATTCTTCATTTCCAGGAGTTCGGTTTGATTTTTCTTTAATATTTCAATTTGTTTAGTGAATTTTTCTTCCAAGTCCTGAATTTTTTTTGTGGGTTCTTTGTGTTGGTCATCCATTTTTTCTTGCATATCATTCAGTTTTCTTGCAATCCATGTTTGAAATTCTTCTTCTGTCATTTTAGTGTTCTGCATTCTAAAGCATTATCTATTGACCCATCTCTCTGGAAGTTGAGGACTTAAAGTATCTTCCACCTCCCAATTCACCCCTCTCCTCAGCTTCCTGCCTACCTCTGACAGAGCCCATCAGAGCCACGCAGCGGCCTGTGATAATATAGTGGTGATGAAAATGCAATGAGCAGCATAGCCATGAAGCTGATGTTTCATTTTATGCCAACTTTTTGTCTTCTTTTGAGGTAATAATTGTGGGTCTTGTTTGTCTCCTGTTGGATGATTTGCTTACCTTTCTAGGTACTTATCACCAATTCAAATGCATACTCTATGGTTATATAAATCTTCTCTCATTTTGTTGAAAATATTGGATATTCAGTTTCTTCTTCTTGAAGAAATGTCCTGCTTGTCCTTTGGACTGCTGCAGTCTGAGCTGGGTCCTCTGTGACTGTGACTGGCTCCACCAGCTGTTCTCCCAGGCTCTCCAGCTATGTTGATCCTGGGAGCTGCCCTCACCTCTCTCCTGTCCGTCACCATTTTCTGGACGTAAATCATCCTCCTTTGTGATTTAATCCCTCATTTTGGTAGAGGAGCTTTCTGAGAAAAGTGTGCATGAAAGGTGTATTTTTGTGATCTTACACATCTGGAAATGTCTTCATTCCTTTCTATATAGATATACATAATGGACTGTTAGTTTCAATATTACATTAGAAGTTGTAAATCATTTTCCCTTAGAATTTTAAAACTCTGGCTCCACTCAATTTTGCCTCTTAGTGTTGCCTTTGAGAAACTGTCATTTTGATTCTTGAAATTTGTAAGAAGCCTTCCTCTCACCCCTCCTCCTTCTTCTCCCCACCCCCCAGCATTTTACTTTTCTCTCTGGAACTGTGTGGAATCTTTTTTCACCTCAGTGTTTCTGAGATTATATGATGATGGGCTATGATCTGAGTCTGTTTTCATCCATTGCAGTAGGCCTTTTTAATCTGCAATTTTATGTATTTTGGTTTGGGGAATTTTTTTTCATTATTTCACTGATGATTTCACTCTTTTGTTTTATTTGTTCTCTCATTCTGTAACTCTTTCTTGTCTTTGTCATATGTGAGCTTCCTGAGGTTGTATTCTTTTTATTTTTTTCTTTGCTATTTCCTTTTCTCTGTCATATTTCTCTGCTTTCTCTGCTTTCCAACTCTTCTAACGGATTTTTCACTCCTAAAATTTTTTCAATTGCCAAGAGCTCTTTTTGTTTACTATGTTGTTTTTTTTCTAATAGCATCCTCTTCTTGTGCCATGAATGCAACCGCTTCCATTATATCTCTAAGGGTATTAATAATCATTTTTGATGTTATTTTTATTGCAAAGTCTTTGTTTTTTCCACTTGCTTTTTCTTTTTTCTATTTCATTTCTCTCTTTCATATTTGAGGCTTCTTAATGTTTGTTGATGTTGACTGAATAGTCATATTCAAAGTGAGATGCTAAAAAGCTGACTGGAAACTCATATGAGGATATGTAGAGCTTATCAGCTGTGGTCATTGTTGTAGGATTTTCCGGCTCATCTTTTCTGCTGGGGAGCACCTGGCGTCGGATTCTTTAGACATTTTTTTCCTTTAGCTGGTCAGATTTCCTAGGGAAGATTCTTCTGGTCTCCTGTGGGGGATTTGATCGGGAGAGCTGAGAACCAGCCTGAATACCAGTGTAGTGGAGATGAAAGAGAAAAAACTGAGGGCAGGGTGGCGAGAGAGGGGCACCAGTTCTCAAGATTTACTATGTAGATGCTCACTGAATCCTTCTACTTTCCTAATATGCCTGTGTGTCCTTCAGTTCAGAGGGCCTCTGTTTCAGCCTCTGTGGAGTTAATCTCAAGTCTTCTGCTGGGGTAGGAAGGGTCATTGCTTGCTTTTCAGAGTAGGTTAGAATAGCTCAAGGTCTAAGTACTTTCTAGCAGACTTTCAACCAGTTTCTCCTGTCTTTAGCACCACCCTGACTCCTGTTTCTTGTGGTTCCCTATGCGTCTAATTCCTGACCCACTGGGAGTTCTGAGAAACAAATTGGGGTTATTCTTGCCATTTCTAGCATCACCCTGGGAGAGAGAATTTTTGGATCCACCAAGTTACTATTTTTGTCATCCTTACAGGTTTATGACTTTGTAAAAAAATTCCCTTTATTGTTGTGTAGTTTGGATTCTGGAGGTAATAAAGGTAATTACGTGTATTCAATCCATCGTCTCTAACCACAAGTCGGTGGTCCATCTTTTCTGTTGGGGAGCCTCTGAGGTCAGTTTCTTTAGACATTTTTTTCTGGAGCTGGTCAGATTTCCTAGGAAAGACTCTCAGGTCTCCTGGCTGCCAGTGTAATGAGAGATGAATTTCCCTTACAGATCACTCTTCCTTTTTATATTTCTTCCAGCTTGATTTTTTAGATCAATGAACATATTTTATAAAATTTTTAATTTATGATTCATATATAACCCCTAGAAGTAACACTTAGGTGATGTAGTCAGATTGAATTTACACATTTTAAAAGTTTAAATTTGAAGCCCATAGCAACTGACTTCTAATTTGAAGAAAACCAGTGGACCAAAGATCCTCTGAAACCAATGCCCTTAGTTTAAGAACTCTCAGTGTATTTTGCTAGCAAAGATATATATTTAGAATAACTACTATTAAAACTTACTTTTGCATTTTTTGTTTTAATGTTTTAAAACAAAAAGGGACTTTTAAAAACTTAAAATGTGTTTCTTGACACAAGTGATGGTAGCCGATTTAAATATCTTTTTAAAAAAAAATATTCTATTTTCTCCCCTATTTTCAGCCCCAGGACACTTCATTATTCACGATGCAGACAGATCAGACTATGATCAGCAACTTGGTGAGTCGATTTGGGTTTGTGTTTTGGGGAAGTTGTTAGTTACCTCAAATCATTCTAGGTTGTCTAGAGTTTGAATATCTAGAATGTGGTTTCTACAGCTCCCACTTTTCTAGAACACAGGAGAGAAAGCATCTGTTAAATTTCAGTATGACTTTGAGTTTGGTTACTTTTATCATAAAGGCACAGTGGTCCCAGCAAAAACTCAACTCTCCTTATTACGGACCCCAGTAGAACACAGTGAATCCATCAAGGATGTGGATATTACCATGTGATTGTAACTTAAGCTCCAGGATTTTTAATGAAATTGCCTCAAGAATTCATGTTTCAAAATAGATCCGTGCTTGTTTCTCGAGCCTGAAACTCCCTCATTTCTCATCTCATCCTGTCATTTTTATAAGTCATGGAAATAAGTAATGCATAGAAAAGTTGTAATTCCTAATTCCATGGCAGATGAGAGGAGAGAAAAGCTTAGTTAGAGAATGAGTAGGAAGCAGAAAGAGTTACTCTTGGTGCTAAAGAAGATTCTTTGAAGATCAGTGTTGCAGTTACCATGGGAAACCTTTTTAGCAGCAGCTTACTAGACAAAATGAATGAATTGACCTTAAGAGATGTCACTTGTGAGCTTGTCACTGCTACACTTCAGAGGATTTGGGATGTTTGAGGATTAGTTCACAAGGGTTATTTGTGGCATTATGGTTTTTCCATGGAAATAGCGTATGTTTATCCCAGCTCCTGCTCAGAATTGGGTTTTAGTAGAATGAATTTTTCTTTTTAGACTATTTCATTTTTAAGTAAGGAATTGTGTTCTGAGAAGTTTGTCTTAGAGATTAATTTGACACTTTTTAAAAGGCAAGTGTGTCTCTAATACCTCTAATCTCAATAGATTGTCATACTTTTGCCTTTTTGGTACGCAGGTAAAAGGCAGAGTCTCTGTGGACTTCCAGTAAATATTTAGATGTTTCAAATACAAAATATATTGGTGTCAGTAATGGAGCCAGAGAGACTCATTCTTCATGTTCATTGGTGATTCTCAGCCTGGGTGATGGAGCTGGAGAGTGAGATTTGTAATTATCAATTGTGAGCAGATTAAGAAAAATCAAGAAATGCAGGTTTAAAAGGAAAGACAATTTGTCACAATTGAAAACACATCTACTACTTTGATGCCAAAGATTTGGACCTAGAACTGAGTGGTTTTTACGTTTCTCTGACCGTTTCCCTACCATCCACAGCTGGCTGTAGGAGCTTCCATGCTTGTCCGTGGACATCTTGTTTCTCTTCTCTTGTTCTGTGAAGCAGACATCTTGCACCTTCTTTCCATTGGGGAACTTGGCTTTGTCATGCCCAGCATTGCAAATCCTGCTAATAATGGTTCTGCCCTCTGAGGAACTAGGAAATCAGAGAACCTGTGTGTCCCATTGAGCTGTGCTTATACAGGATCTTCCCAGGAGCAGGAAAACATCCCAGCATGTGGTTCTTTGACTGTTCTGAGTGAGGTGGGGGTGAAAGTTGGTAGTCAGCTGTGCATCTCCCAGCCTGCCTCATACGGCCCCACAGGACATCCCCTGAGTACAAGTTTAAACCCTTTTGAATCAGCAGTCCTTGCTCAGGAACCAGACCTGCCTCCAAGACCATTCTCACTAAATTAGGTCTTCCAGGATTGGAGAAGCAGGGCCTACAAGGCAAACACCATATTGTATGTGATAGACTCCCAACCCATCTCCTCTTCCTCTGCAGTGACCTGCCCTACATCTTAGCACAGAGGATACCAGAAAATATGCTCCATGGCTACACTACTTATTTTACTGTAAAGGAAAAATTCCATTTCTGACTCTCAGAGTTAAACCATTGTGGCAACTGCTGTCCCCAATATATGTAAAGGGTACACCTCTTCTCTGAAGGTATAATGATTGCTACTCAAGCAAACAATAGAAAATCCAGCACTCCAGAATAGTTATGTCTTGGTATCAACCCATTAGCAATGTTTGTCAAGGGAGGCATCTTGTAGGAAAAGTGTGGGACACCATTTCTACAGGACTATTTCAGATCTCTCTCTCTGAGATGTTGCTCACAATTTATCTTTGTTTTTCTCAATATCCTGATTTACAGTCTTACACTATCTTAGAAGGAATAAAAGGTTGACTTCTATTTCTAAAATTGCCTCATCATTTAGTGAGTTGTATTTTTGCCTCAGGAATTTAAGTTAAGGAGTAATGCCATAGTATAACATTTGGTGTGCTGTTGTAATATAGTGATCTTGTAATGCAGTCAAACAGGTTGTGACTTGTGGGGACATAACCAATCCCTACATTCTCTTCATCCCATACTATCGTTGCCTTGTCCAATTTCAGGAAGCAAATGCAATTAGACTCATTTATGAAATCACCCTGACTATTCATTCTTGCCTTATATAAGACTTCAGAATTTCTTCAGACTTCTAACAAACCCAGTCTCTGATGCAAGTTTCTTTTTCATTTTAAGTTACCTTTGCATTTTTGAAAATGTACGTTGATATATGTATTTGTCTCATGTTTTGAAATTTCCCTTGACTCCTCATCTGGCGTCAGAGTGACTTCCTCCATAGCAGATTCAGCTTGCAGGGGAATAGCATCTGCTCCTGGGTTTCCTGGGGCTTTGTCAGATCACTCTGTGACCTTTGTTGTGCAGATCACTGATGTCATGCTCTCATAGCACATGCCCTTGACTTCCCACATGGTAAGATCATACCCCAAGCCCTTATAGTCACAGTTTGCTGCTATGAAACAACATGTTCCATTATGAAGATAATTCTTTTTGAACAATAAAAGTGAAGTTTTACCCATAAAAGACTCCTGAGAGCATATTAGAGTGAATTTTATCTCATTCTTTCTTAAAAATTATGTCAGACCATTTCTTAAAGGTTATAAAAGCCCATAAAAATAGCAACTCTCTGCCCACCTGTCTATCAAAGTGTCCTTTGACTTTATTATGCCCTTTGAAAAGAATGATGATGTGATCTTGGCATCCATTGCAATGAATAATTTGGTGGGGTGCATAAGACAAATATTTTGTATTTTTATCCAACACTAGGTTATTAATTATTCATTTTGTATAACCTCAGCATAATTTGCCATCACTTTTCTATGGAACTTGTCATGCACACTGACTTAGATGAACATACAGGAGAAAGAGAAGGGGGTTTTGGTTGCTTATGGTGAGAATCCCGTAGAAGTTATTGATATCTCCAAAGTGTCAAATGGAGACTTCTTACTCCACTAGGAATACACTTTTAAACTTTTTTACAGTTTAAATGTTCTGATGGAAAAGGACCTTAATGAGCCCTCTAATGGCCATTCGTTCCGTGAAATAATCAGGCTAGACAAATATGCTTATTTGTATTAATAAGGATGGAAAAAGGGAATATTTTCAGTAGACATGCATTGACTGTGGTATTTTAAATGGCCTGTTGTTATTTTATATTGCTGATTTTAAAAATTGAAAGCATCTTTAGCTAAGAGATGCCAGAGTCCTGATCCAGCGTATGAGCATGATTGGAATCTAAATGGTGTCTGTGTACAGAGGGAATGGTGGGACAGAAAGACCTCACCATGCCCACACAACTAAAAGGGTCTAATTGACGCCATGGAGAATACTGCCCTGTGTCTCTTTAAGCAGTTACTTTATTATATGAAACAGATTGACTGCTAAGGATTTTACTGGAGGGAGAAGGGGAACAGGGACTAAACCGAAATTGACAACAAGGCAGCAAAGTATCTATGACTGTGGGAGCTAGTTGCCAGGTAGCTGGGTCTTTTCCTTCCAATCTACTAAGTAAAGCACTAGCTTCATGGTGACCTGTTGGATCAAATGAATGCATTTTCATCTGAATATTGGGATGATCCCTTTATTTATTGTTTTTTTTTTTTGATGCGACACATATTAACAGGACTGAAAGGCCCCATAATTGCGTGTCCTGCGATTTCTTCCTCACTCCTTCCAGCTGAGTGTGGGACCTCCTATGATCTCCTATCTCTCTGCTAAGTAGCAGAAAGTACCATTTAGGATCTCTTATAGACCTCATAGGGAAGTGAGTAGTCCAAATGTTGCAAGTTAATAAAATGAATAGCCAGGACGATGAGCCTTGGCCTGACTTAAAGGGAAATGACAGTTCGTGGTGACGGTAAAAGCTTAAGATTCTATTCCTAGACTTCTCAGTTCTGTAAAGGCCCATGATGCCAAATGCAGGATTTTTTTCCAGCACAGATTTCATTAAACTAGCTGCCTGTGGGATAACAGAGAAAACCTTAATTGTCAGGTATTCCGTAATGTTAACTATTCACATGTTGATTCTTTTTCCTCTAACCTGCAAACCAAACACTCCAAGGTTGAATCTGAGCAGGCTCCACCCACAGAGCTGAAAGCAGAGGAGCTCCCCGCTGCTGCCACCCCTGCTGTTGGGCTGGACCTTGGACTGGACACTCGGGCTGAGGAGCCGGTGGAGGAGGCAGGGGTGAGCGCCACCTCCCCCCACCCTGCACCCGCCTCATTGCCACAGCCATGCTCATCTCGTGACCCCACTCATGGCTCCCATCCATGCCTCACGTGGGCCAAACAAGCTCCACGTCTGTTGTGGCTTCCACGTTCAGCTAGAATTTCATTCCTGTTCCCTTTCATTTTTTAACAATTAAGATATCTGGAAAATTGATCTTATGATCTAGAAAAAGCACTAAAGGGAGGGAAGGGCCCACCTTTAACCTGCATTTAGGTGAGGCAAAGACATAAAGTGTAACTAGAATGTTTGTACCTTCACAATACCTTGGAATAATAAAAAAAAAAAAGAAAAAAAAATGAAAAAAAAAAAAACTGCCTTGTAACCAACCACAAGGATGGCTCTCTAAAAAGGATGCCTTGATTCTTTTTGAGACTCTCCTATTCACAGGAGAACTTGCAAGTAATCAGACCTGTTGATGCTGGAGACATGCCTTTCATTAGGGACCAACATGCCTGTAATAAACAGAAGGATAGTAACTTTGCTGGTTGTGTCTACATATTATTACTTACAATATCAGTTTTATAGGTTGGTTAAGGCCCAACGAGGGATTGAAATCCCATATCACAAATCCATAAGCCTATAAGGATTCTTATGTGTTCAACCATTTGCTCAAAATCAAGTCTGCTGCTGGCTGTTAAGATAATTGGGCCATTGAGGATGTATTTTGTGCTAGGATGGAGATCCATCTGTCTGCTTGGAAACCTGTCCTTACCCTGTTCCATGAAGTGGTAAAAAATACTGACTGCATCACAAACTGGGATTAGCTCTAAGTTGTATTGGATAGAATTGGACAATGTGACACACATGAAAGTATAGAGAGTTCAAAATACACGGGGAGAGTGAAAAGTAATTTATTTATGAAATCCAGTAAAATGTCTCCCAAGAATTTCAATCAGGGTACCATTTACTGCAGCCTTCATGGAATCTGTAGAAATAGGGAAACTGATTTCCCCATTAGCAAAAATAAAATCTCCTTTGTTAGATACCTAGACAAATGCAAGTTATGTTTCATGCTATTGGTGCCTTAGGTCATTTTACAGGAAAAAGTGTAGATCATCTATCAAATCAATAGTTTATTTAAAAAGTAGCAATATAAATAATAGGACAAGTAGTGATGGGAAATAGTTAAATTAAGAATGTCTCAAGAAAAAATACCATATTTTGCATTTAAAAATACAGAGTTGGACCAAGTCCTGGTAGGGAAAATAAGAAAAGTATTCAGCTAGATTTTTCTCTCCTAGAAGTGCTGCTTGCATGGACTTTAGACCAGATAGTGCTGTGTCCAGGTTTTTCTCCCTGTTACTCCCAGATTCACTGGTGACCTCAACAACTCAGTGCAGATGGGGCATCTTCATTTGGTGTCCAGTTGTGATCTGTCTGTTGACCTTAGCTTTAAGATTATACAAATAACAAGGGAGGGGGAAAATAGAGTTGAGTATTTGACTTCTGTTATAATGAAGAAGAAAATTGATTTCAAAAAGAATATGGATGATGCCCAGGAGTTAGAAAGACATTGATTTAGGTTTTGAAGGAAACTGCTTCAATTCTGACAGGTTCTCATCAAACTCCTAGCAGCACAGTCTTCATCTTCACTGGTGTTTTTAAACTAGAATATTGATTCCATGTCCCAGACTATTCAGTGTAAGGCTAAATGAATATTTTATATATATATATATGTATGTATACTACATGTATATAATTTATAATCTTTTTAACTAAGGGTAATATTAAAAATATTCAACAAACTGTGGCACAAGCATAGACCATCACTAAAACCAGCTTCTCTAATATTGGGTGAGGAGATATTTGGAAGAATTCTTCATTCCAAAAAATACTTTATCTCCTAAAGCTTATGGGTGAACTTTAGAGAATCAAAGATTTTGATTCCTTGTGAATTATAAGGCAATTTAGAGAGTGTTAGGAAGGATCAGACACCTCCTGAGACACATAGGTGATGTAAGAACAGTGGGTGCAGAGCTCACAGTGTGATCCACCCTCTCCAAACAGAAAAAATTCAAGTTCATTTCTCTGTATGGACTGAAACATAACAGTAATAGTGTTAAATAAGAGGGAGAAGTTTACCCCAATTCAGTTTCCCTAATGCCCATCAATAGTGGCTACCTTCCATGTTTCAAATGGGCATCCTTGGGTGAAATCAATTCTTCCTCTTGTTCTCCCTTCGATTTAGGAGAATAGTATCATATAGGATGTATTTTTGTTTTCTCAAGTAGATTTATAACTTTTTTCTTCTGGTCATAATAATCGAACATAATATTAGGGTTATTTTTTCTGAAAAAAGACGTCTTCTGTCGCTACATGTGTGATATTTAGTTGTAAAAGCAAAAATCCCCGTTGTGTTTCTGGCGTTAATTAATAGGCCAGCTGTGGTTGCCATCGGTCAGGATTTGGTTAACATGACCTTTCGAAGTAATCCTTTTTACTGCTGAAATGTTACCACACAGTCATTAGTTCAGGTTTTGACAGAATGCATTTCATTGGAGATGAAGTTTGTGGTGGTTTTGTTAAAAAAAATAAAAAGAGGCAAGAGTAATTTCAAAAACAGGAAACTTTAGCAGTGGCTCCCAAAGAAACCTGGGGCTGTCAAGAAAAGTTCGATTATTACTTATTTTTTTACATAAAAACATAGTTTTTCTTTTTATTTATATCACTTTAAAAGATAATTGACTCTTCAAATAAAATAGTTGCATAATTTATTGTCTTTAGGACACATATAAGTAAAATATATGATCATATTTAGCATAAATCTTTTGGAAGATTTATCCCTGTTCGATATACATAGATGCCTATGTTTTTTAAATTTCAGTTTCCCATTATTTGTTGTGATTACTAAAAATACAATGAATTTTCATATATAGATTGTGTATCCTGCAACTTGTTAAGCTTATTTGTTCATACTAGGGATGTTTTTGTAGATTCCATCTCATGTTCTACATCGATGATCGTGTTGTGCAAATAATGAAAGTTTTACTTATTCCTTGCCTATGTGGATGCCTTCTGTTTCTTCTTCCTTGAACATACTGGCTAGAATATTTACTATAATTTTGAAAATAAGGGATGAAAGCAGTTATCCTTGCATGATTTCTGGTCTGAGGAAGAATATATTTAATCATGCACAATTAAGTTTAATGTTAATGGTAGGCTTTTGATACATGTTCCTTAAAAGTTAAAGAAGTTCCCTTCTATTATATTTCTAGTTGCTTAGAGTTTTTTTTCTTTTTTCTTTTTTTTTTAAATCAGGAATGTTAAGCAGGATTTCTTCTAATGCTTTTTCTGTATTGAGATGATTTCACAGTCTTTTTTAGTTTGTTAATATGGTAGATTATATTGACCGATTTTTAAATGTTACACCAGCCCTCTATTACTTGAAGAAATCTCATTAGTCATATATTTTTGGTTTTGATTTGCATAAAAATGTATTAAGAATTTTTGCATCTATATTTGCAGAAATAACAGCCTGCAGTTTTTTGTTTGTTTGTTTGTTTTAATGCCTGGTTTTGGTTTTAGGTCAATGCTTAATTATGTTAAAGGATAAGATAGGAAGTATTTCCTAATCCTCAATGTTCGTGAAGAGTTTGTTACATTTAGCATTATTTCTTCTGTAGTTGTTAGGGAGAATTCATTAATTAACTCATGTGGATCTTGCGTTTGCTTTGCTCAAGATTTTTAACCAAAATAAACGTCTTTAATAGATACAAGGTTTTTTAGGTTATCTATTTCTTCTTGAGTGAGGACTGATAGATTTTGTCTTTAAAATCATTTGTATATCTGAAATTCCATATGTTAGCAGAAAGTTTTTTATATATAGTAGCTCTTTACTATCTTCTTATATATGTGAATTCAGTTATGATGTTATAACTCTAATTCCTGATCTTGTTAATGTGTTGCTCTTATCTCTTCTCTTTCCTGATCAGTCTGACTTGAAGTTCACCACTTTTATGATTATCTAAAAAAATCAGCTTTGATTTTATTGATTTTCTCTATTTTACTTCTTCTTCTGTCTCATTGGTTTATGCTATTATTTTTTCTGCTTACTTTGCACTTAATGTATGCTTATTTTTCTAGTTTCCAAAGGTGGAAACTGAGGTCTTTATTTTGCCCTTTTTCCCCCTCTTTTATAATAAAGACATTTCAGTGTCTGAATTTCCCTCTGGGTATGGCTTTGGCTGCATCCCACAGATTTCTATATATTATGTTTTAATTTTATTCAGCTCAAAATTTTTTCTCATTTTCTTTTTGATTTCTCTTGAAGAATTATGTATTTAGAAGTATATAATTTAATTCCCAAATATTAGAAGATTTTCCAGATATCTTTTTGTTGTTGGTTTCTAATTTAAATTCTCTTATGGCCTGGGAACATACTTTGTGTAATTTATAGACTCCAGGATGTCCATCACAGGGCCAGTATGTGGAGAGGCAAAGGGCTATATGTGAATGCTCGCTATGTTCTAGTCAGTTTTCTTAAAATCTAAAACTGACCAAAAAATGTACATGTATATGCTGAAAAATACAAAAAGAAGCAGCTCTCCTTTAGCCACTTCCTCCTGAAACCACCATGTTGGTCAGATTCTCTGTTCTCTCTATCTCTGAGCTTCCTGCAGCCTGAATCCTGGTACCTCCAGACCTCCAGACTGGCCTGGCCTGATGTTTCTCCCATTTCCCTCTAGAGTAAAGATTCTATGGCAGATCTGTTTATGGGGACTCCAAGGGATTGACAATGGGTCCCATGATACATAGAGATACATGAGAGTGAGTTGCATTTTAACACAGTCCAAGGTGGTGACCTGAGGCCTCCGATAGACCTTCTAAAGATGACTTTGGAGACTGTCCCCGGGTCCCCCTGGGGAGGAATGGGCTGTGCATGGCAGGGCCACATGAGGGAAGGGACCTGGATCTCTGTGTTCCCCCAGAGCTGTGTCACCACGTCCAGGACCCTGCAATTGAATAGGGACACACTGGATCCACAGAAAATCCTTGAAAGTGTAAGACTCTGCCCGTTCCAGTCCATTTCTCTCCAGTTCTTACACTTGAAGTCCGGGTGTCTTGGTTGACACCTTTGGGAAGACCCTTCATTCCTGTGGCCCTGTGTGTCAGCACTGACCAAACACCAGGAGAGAGGGAGCCTTACAGGTGCCAGTCCCTGGGCCCTTTGTAGGTAGGACCAGGCTTCCCTACAGCAAAAGGAAACTTAAAATCAGGTTAACGGGCCTCCCCTAGGGAAGGGGCCACCACATTGCCCTGATAGGATCATGTGCAGACATGGGCCTGTGGCATGACTCAGCTTTGACACCTATCTGTGCTGTAGGGCCAGGTGGGTCCTGGAGTGTCCCCAGCTATGGGCTGCTGTGAGCTCTTTCCACAGTGATGAGTGATGATAAGTAATGTCACTTTCTGTTTGCAGAGCAAAGTGAGGGACATAGTTTCCTAGATCATGAGTGGCCTCCCCTCCCCCACCCCAATGGATACTCTGCTCTGGTTGCCAGGCAATTGTTTGTGTTAGTGACAGAACAATCCATAGGGCCTCCTGAGGTCACTTGTGGCCCACAGGCCACTGGCAAGTGGAGACAGAGCTGCAGAGACCTTCAGAGCCACGGAGGGCCTGCTACCCACCCCCAGATGTCTCCACAGCTGGTCCTGGACCAGCTATGGGCTGTTCTGCTGGTGATGTTCAAAAGTCTGGGGTAAGTGCCAGGAGTCCTGGGATTCTGGCAGGTCCTGGTGTGTGCTGCTCTGGTGGCCTTTATAGTGAGGAAAAGCATCTCAGGAAGACGAGGGAAAGAGCCGGCCCAAAGGAGTTCAGGTTGGGGTGAGGTGGACCCAAAAGCCTGAGCCAAGACTGAGCTAAAGGCTGACATTGCCCTTTCATCGCTCTTGGGGGAGGCCAGTCCTCTGTGGCTCCAAACCCTCTGCTTGGTAGCCCTAACCGGGACGAGCATGTATTCCTCACAGGGCATGGCTGACTGGCTCAAAGAGAGAAAAATCTGCCTTCTGAAGTTCCGCAGGAGCTGGACACACAGCACGTCTCACTCACTTCACAGTATGTTGGAGATCTTCAGAGGAAGACTGTGGTGGGTTTGGATGACGACACTGACCTTCAGCAGCAGTGTGAAGAATGGTTCCACCCAGTCCTTGCTAGACGGAAGCAAAGATGGCAGGACAAGGAGAAGAGGGAAGGGTGGAGAGCGTGAGGCAGTAATGAACCAGATGGCCCGTAGTCAAGTGAGGCTACAGTCATCCCCGGCCCACACCCTGCTCAGCCCCCTGCAGCTGCTCAGCCTTGCCAGTGACCACCCAGCGTCGCCACCAGAAGTCCCTCTGAACAGTTTCAATGATGATGGTGACTTAAGCGCGTGCTTGGAAAGTCCTGAAGAGGAGATCGGAGAAGTAGCCGGACAGCTGTGGAAAGAAACCCGAAGGAGGGAAGAACTGGAAGAAGAAATTGAAACCCTGCAAGCCCAGGAGGCCTCTCTGCAGGAAGACAATGCGTGGCTGGACAGGGAGGTCCAGGAGCTGGAGCTGAGGCTACAACACTAGCTACTTTAGAGCAGCAACCTGTTGTGGGACCTGAGAGCGAGTTCAGGGAGGAGGAAGTCCACTGCTTGGAGACCGAGAAGAGACTGGCCATCCTGTCAAAAAAGATAAAGTGGGCTCAGGAGATAAACATCTACCAGAATATGGCCGAGGATCTGGCCCAGGAATTGGAGAAAGCCACTTCCTCTTATCAGAGGGGCATCCTCGTCCTTGAGCGTGGAGCGCAGGACAGCTGGACGGCTGATGTGTGCACTGAGTGAGAGCCCCAGTTGGTCGGGAGTGAAAATGACCACAATGGGAAGAACCAGGCTGCAGACGATGCCACGTTACATCCTTTCCCGAGAAGCCCTTTTGCTCCTTGGGCTCCCCAGGGGCCCAGAGGTGCCAGGGGGACCATGAGCCATCAGCTCCCCCAGGAGGAAGGAGGGTCACTGCTGTGAGGGCTCAGGGTTCCAGGGTGATCTGCTGGCTCGGTAGTGCTTTCCCTGTGCATGATCCTGAAGGCCACAGCCTTGGCCAACACAGCTAGTGCTGCTCTCCCTGAAGAAACCACGCACCATCTCACAAGGAAAGCAGCATTTACTTGTTTTCTCTGATCAAAGCAGCAAAATGAATAATTTTCTTATGTTGTAATCGACTTTAATTTCTTATTTATTTTGCAACAGTATCTGTAAACTGTTGCCAGATTGATTGGTCCAAAATCTGCATAGAAGAAAAGTTCATTATCTATGCCGAAATAAGGTAAATTTGATGTACTCTTTGGTCTGTTGTAGAGATGGCAAAACACAAGTGCTTGGTGATGTCTAGGTATAGGTGGTCTCGTGGTCCAGGCGGCACAGTCCTGTGGCTTGGAGCTGTGGCTCTTCTTCCTGCCCAGCAAGGTGGATGAGCAGCGCTGTGAGCAGGGAGGTCCAGGGGCCCAGCTTGGCTGTTGCTTGCTCTTCCCCTTTACGGAGTTGGCCTTGTCCAGTCAGGGGGCCATGGCCACGGTCCTGTGTGCTCGCTCACCCACCGAGGCCCCTCCCAGCAGATGTTCGGGGCAGCGGTGCCCTTGTTTGTTGTTTTATTTCTTATATAGCTAACATTGTCTTTAGTGTTTCCCCAAAACAACAAAGTTTAACAATGTATCTACAAGCCACATTTTAGAAAACAATACTCTTACTTCACCTTTTCCAGATGTTTGTATGGTATGCAAATAATGAAAATACTCTTTAGGACAAAAGTGACTTAAATATTTGTTTCAGTATGTACCATCAGAGAATTAGGTTAAAAAGCAGATAAAAAGTGGTGCAGAGCTAATTAATGATGTATTTTTTGGTTATAGTTTATCATATAGTTACAACATTTTTAGTTATGTCATTTCTTTTCAAAAAGACAATTTTACCATGTTTATTCCATCTTCTTACAGAGATGGCCCTTCTAATCTCCCTAAATTTCTGTCAGCTCCTAAATTTTGCTCAAATGATGTAAAGTAGACCAATGTTCTTTTTTTGCCTATTCTTTTTCAAAAAATAATGTGCTGTAATTAAATTTAGGTGTACCATAGTTTCCAAAAACATATAAATGTCAAAAAGACTGAGGTAAAGATGATTTTAGAATTGTTGCAGAAACCTGGAAGCTGAAACATTATTGACCCATTATTTGGGGGATGACTTTTGTCTTTGCTGTGTTTTGGTTTTTAAATATTTCACCAAACTTAAGTTGACTTGTCAAGACCAATTTAAACTGACAAGTGTGTACACATCAGAATTGCCTCACTGTGGTCTATCAACTTCATCTGGCTAGGAGGATTTCTGTCTGCTTGAATAAAATCGAGGTGCTCGTTTCCCCTTTCACTCCGTAGACAGATGTGTGCATCCTCCGTAGGTGTCAGGCTCTGTTCTGGGGACTTAGTGATGTGTCTCCAACCTGTTGTACGGCATCAGGTGCTGCCTCTGCTCACAGCCACGGCACTGGCATTAAGCGTACGCTGAATAGCGTAAGGCGCGAACTCAAAGGACTCATTTTAAAACACTGGGGAAGATGAAGTCTATGCCGCTGTTCAAAATGGGAGTTTGATGAGAACTTTTCAGAATTGAGGCAGTTTCCCTCAAAACCTAAATCTGTATCCTTCCAACTCCCCGGCGTCATCCACATACTTTTTAAAATCAATTCTCTTCTTAATTATAACAGTAGTAAAAAATTCAGCTCCATTTTTCCCTTCATTTATTATTTAAATAATCTTAAGGCTAAGGGGAGTAGATCACAGTTGGACACCAAATGGAAATGTTACTTTGGGAATGTACCTTTTCGTTATTGAGGTGAAATTCACGTAACGTAAAATTAATCATTTTAAAGTGAATAGTAACATTTAATACATTCACAATGTTGTTTGACCATCACTTCCATCTAGTTCCAAAGCATTTTTGTCACCCCAAATTAAAAGCTCATACCTAGTAAGCAGCGACTCTCCATCGTCCCCTCCCCTGGCCCTTGGTATGTGCCAATCTGCTTTCTAGTTCTATGGATTTATCTATTCTGGATAGTTCATAGAAATAGAATCATGCAAGATATAAAATTATATGATGGTTTTGTATGTGCCTCGGCATATCCTTTTTGTCACATACTAAACCTAGTGCTTTAGCTATTAATAGATGTCTTTAACATGACTTTGGCCATAATTACCTTCAGGATAAAGAACTCTTTTTCTCTCCTAAGTGTGTTGGACCATATTCATAAGCCCTCACTGAATCCATTCCTGGCCATCAGTACAGTTGGGTAGCCTGTATAAGACTAGACCCATTCAAATATTAAAAAGACAACTCTGTTTAGACAATAAAGCTCCCCCACCCTACCCCAATATGAAGCCCAGTCCCAGCCCATAAATCGGAATTTAGACCCGGAAGAGATTTAGAAATGTGCTGTAGTGGCTCAGCTCCCTCCCTCTAGGGAGACAGTGCTGGGATTCGTGTAGTCCATGGATAACATGGAATTGAGCACCCAGACCACGTGTGCTGTGGTTCTGTGTCCACTTTTTTTTTTTATTTCAGCATATCATGGGGATACAAATGTTTAGGTTACATATATTGCCCTTGCCTCCCCCCACCCCAAGTCAGAGCTTCAAGCGTGTCCATCCCCCAGATGGTGCGTATCGCACTCATTATGTATGTATATACTCATCCCCTCCTCCCCTCTCCCACCTGCCCGAGGCCCAGTGAATGTTATTCCCATATGTGCACTTAGGTGTTGATCAGTTAAAACCAATTTGATGGTGAGTACATGTGGTGCTTATTTTTCCATTCTTGGGATACCTCACTTAGTAGAATGGGTTCCAACTCTATCCAGGATAATACAAGAGATGCTATATCACCATTATTTTTTATAGCTGAATAGTACTCCATGGTATACATATACCACATTTTATTAATCCAATCACGTATTGATGGACACTTGGGTTGTTTCCACATCTTTGCAATTGTGAATTGTGCTGCTGTAAACATCCGAGTGCAAATGTCTTTTTTATAGAATGTCTTTTGTTCTTTTGGGTAGATGCCCAGTAATGGGATTGCTGGATCAAATGGTACTTGTACTTGCATTTCTTTAAGGTATCTCCATGTTACTTTCCACAGAGGTTGCACGAGCTTGCAGTCCCGCCAGCAGTGTATGAGTGTTCCTATCTCTCCGCATCCATGCCAACATTTATTGTTTTGGGACTTTTTTGGTAAAGGCCATTCTCACTGGGGATAAGTGGTATTTCATTGTGATTTTGATTTTATTTCCCTGATGATTAGAGATGTTGAGCATCTTTTAATATGTTTTTTGACCATTATTTTGTCTTCTTTTGAAAAGTTTCTGTTCATGTCCTTTTCCCACTTTTTGATAGGGTGGTTTGATTTTTTTCTTGCTGATTTTCCTGAGTTCTAAATAGATCTGGTTATCAGCCCTTTATCGGATGTGTAGCATGCAAAAATTTTCTCCCATTCTGTAGGTTGTCTGTTTGCTCTTGTGACAGTTTCTTTGGCTGTGCAGAAGCTTTTTAATTTGATCAGATCCAATTATGCTGTGATTGCCTTTGGGGTCTTCTTCATAAATTCTTTGCCTAGGCCAGTGTCTAGAAGAGTATTTCCAACGTTTTCCTCTAGAATTCTTATAGTTTCACGCCTTAGGTTTACGTCTGTTATCCACCATGAGTTGATTTTTGTGAGAGGTGAGAGGTGCAGATCCTGTTTCAGTCTTCTACATGTGGCTATCCAGTTTTCCCAGCACCATTTATTGAATAAGGATTCTTTCACCCATAATATGCTGAAATAAAAAAGAAAAAAAAAAAA
>CAUYSK010032922.1:0-16648 GCA_963575035.1 Avahi laniger | reverse complement strand
CTGCCTCAGCCTCCCAAGTAGCTGGGACTACAGGCATGCGCCACCATGCCCGGCTAATTTTTTCTATGTATTTTTAGCTGTCCAATTAATTTCTTTCTAGTTTTTTGATAGAGACGGGGTCTCGCTCTTGTTCAGGCTGGTCTCGAACTCCTGAGTTCAAGCAGTCCTCCCGCCTCCGCCTCCCAGAGTGCTAGGATCACAGGCGTGAGCCATCGTGCTTGGCCTCACGCAATGCATTTTAAAATGGTGAATTTTATATTATGTGAATTACATCTCAATAAAAATGCTAAAACAAAACAAAACAGAATTCGTGTGAGTACCTTTGTCCTCTGGGATCACTGTACTCTATGCTGCGTTGGGGTGGGGAAGCAGTTCCTTGTAGGTGCCGCCTGTTTCTACACTAACACATTGAGAAGAATGTCTCCTTAGTGACAGCCATTTGAGTCATGTGAAAGCTATTTTGCAGTCTGTACGTGGGGATTTTAGCCAAGCCTAAGGAGGACTCTGTGCACATACGGGTGACGGTGATTGCTTTTGCTAGTTGTTTGCCATTGTCAGGTGACATCCAACAGTGGCATCTGATGGAACTGTTCCTCTCTGAGTATTATGTCATTAACCTCCCGGCTGGTTTGTCTGGCTTCTTTGCCGCTCAGTGACTTGCAGCCTTTGGGGAGAGGGCCACTTTGAGTTAACGTGCTGTACTCTTCATGTCTTTCTTCATCCTGAGCACAAAATTAAAATTTTATTCTGGGAAATATTATCTTGTGCTTATTCTGGAAGAAAAGTCAATAGGCTCTGATTGGGACTGATACAAAAGATTCGATGACTTTGGGCCATTGTCTGACATTTCACAGCAGATAATACATTGAGGACAAAGAGTGAATAGTTAATAAAAAGGTTTCCAGATAATCTTTGAGGTAGTTCCTGCCTACAGTTTCTCTTTGGGGCTTGTGCAAAATAATCACTCTTATGTTTTCCTTCTTCCCAGCGCACACAGATACTTTATATTCCTCCTGGAATCCCATTTATATGGTTAACATTGTTCTGAGTTGTCAGATCTATGTTACTATCTTCATTGTTATTTTTACGAGTCAATGAAGCACTTTTGAATCATTTGATGACTTTTATAATTTGGAAATATAACCCAACACAGCCACATGAATACATAAAGCACATTTTATCTTATTTTTAATTTTTTTTTTTTTTTTAGAGACAAGGTCTTCTCTGCCTTTTGGGCTAGAGTACAGTGACATCATCACAGTTCAGTGCAACCTCGAACTCCTGGGCTCAAGTAATCCTCCTGCCTCAGCCTACTTCATAGCTGGTACTACAGGCATGAGTCACCACACCTGGGTAATTAAAAGAAAATTTTTTTTTGTAGAGACAGGGTCTCACCATGTTGCCCAGGCTGGTCTCAAACTCCTGGCCTCAAGCGATCCTCCTGTCTCGACCTCCTAAAGTGCTGGAATTACAGGTGTGAGCCACCACGTCTGACCATCACAATTTTAAATATTAACAAAAACATGCATATCCCTGGAAAGTAAGATTAGCCAAGGTCATTAATGTAGTTCTGGAAATCCATGTGCAACCTTCAAGATTGTAATAATTATTAAAATATAATAATTATAAACGACATAACTATATTTCTGTGATATCCATAATCAATGTCACATTTAAAATTTGTGAAAAGTAGAGGAATAAAATTGTCTATCAATTTTTCCCCTGAAACTACCAGTCTACCTGAGGACCTATTGATTACACTGTCTCTGGGCCTCACTCTGAGAAGCATTTCGCTGAGTCAAGGGGTTTTAAATTTCTAGGAGACGGGCTTCGGGAAAGATGGCCGAAGGACAGCTAGGTGGACAGAGGCCATCTGGAGGCTTGAGGGGAGACTCAGAGGGACGCAGGAGCACCTTCCCACGGAGTCCTGCATTTCCTCCTCTGGCCTGGGAGGCCTTGCAAAATTACCTCTCGCCACCAGAGGGCGCTGCGGCACTGGGGATGCCAGCCTTGCGCGCCTGGGAGGAGAGTTTTCGCTCTCTGGGCTACTTGACTGCTACCCGCCCCTCAGCTCTTTAAATGTAGTGATTTTGTTTCTCTCCTTATATTCAAGGCTCTTCATCTGGTTACCATGGTTGGGCTTCTGATGGTCAGTGACCATTAGGAACTTATATATAAAATATGTGTGAGTAGGTGCATTTTTCCATCTCCAGGAAGATTTTACAGTTTTAATTAAGCTCTCAAAGGCGAATGTAACCCCTCTGCCAAAAGTCAAGAGCTATTGCCTAAGACATAGTATCCCCTTGAAGGTGTAGAAGTCAATGATGGTAGGTACCAATTCGTTGACTGTCTACCAAGTGGTAAGCACTTTATAGATACTGTTTAATATAATCCTCAAACTACCCTGCAGGATATAAGATATCCCCATTTTACAGATAAAGAGCCTGAGGCTCAAAGAGGTTAAAGGGGTCAGACGTGGTGGCTCACGCCTGGAATCCTAGCATTTTGGGAGGCCCGGTGGAGGATAGCTTGAAGCCAGGAGTTTGGGACCAGCCTAGACAGCATAGTGAGACCCCGTCTCTGAAAAAAATAAAAATAGCCAGGCGTGGTGGCACATGCCTGCAGCCCCAGCTACTCAGGAGGCTGAGGCAGGAGGATTGCTGGAGCCCAGAAGTTTGAAGTTGCATTGAGCTATGATCACACAATTGCACTCTAGCCTGGGCAACAGCAAGACTCTGTCTCAAAACAAACAACTCCCCCTCCAAAAAAACCCCACAAAGCTCTAAGAGGTTAAAGGACTTTGCCCCAGATCCCACAGCTAGGAAACGGTAAGGCTGGGGTTCGGTTCCAGGAGTGTCCGACTCTCTCCGTGCTATTACTATGCTGAGGAAGAAGGCACGAGAGACTCATTGATTCATCAGCAAGAATGTGGGAGGTACCGGGGACACATCTAGGGCTGTGCTGGGTGCTAGGGACAGAGCGGTGACCACACAGCCGTGCCCTCTGCCTTCCTGGAGCTTAGCGCCCAGAGGTGGTCGTGATGGTGGGAGACAGACACTGCATAAGCCAGCGTGTAGCTACATTGAGGAAGCAACCGGGGAACAGAAACACAGACTAGTGGGGAGACCCGCAGGCAGGTCGGCCAGCAGGGGCCTGCCTGGGGAGACAGCATGTTAGCTGAGAGGACCGGGCAGGAAGGAGCCTGCCCGGGAAGAGGCGGGGGGCAGGCCCTGGCCTGGCTGGGCAGGGGAGCCCAGGTCAGCTGGGCTTTCTAGGCCGAGTCGGGAATGCAGATTTTATTCTAAGTGAAATGGGAAGCCAATGAGGGGTTTAAAGCAGAGGAGAAAGAAACTCGAGCTAATTTATGGTTTTCTTTTCTTTCTATTGTGGCAAAAAACACATCACATAAAATTTGCCATCTTAGCCATTTTTTAAGTGTACACATTGGTCATGTTAAAGACACGGACACTACCGTGCAACCCACCTCCAGACCTCTTTTCATCCTGCCAAAGTGAAGCTCTGTACCGATTAACACTAACTTCCTCTCTTCCTCCCCCCAGCCCCGGGCAACCATTTTACTCCTGTCTCTATGATTTTGACTATTCTAAGTAGAATCATATGGTGTTTGTCCCTTGTGACTGGTTCATTTCACTTAGCTTAAAGTCCTTAAGCTCCATCTATGTTGTAGTATGCGTCAAAATTTACTTTCTTTACATATATTAATATATATATTTTGAGATGAGTCTCACTATGTTGCCCAGGTTGGTCTCAAACTCCTGGGCTCAAGTGATCCTCCCGCCTCAGCCTCCCAAGTAGCTGGGATTACAGGTGTGAGCCACCATGACCAGGGAGAATGTCCTTTCTTTTTAAGACTGAATGATATTGCCTTGTACATATAGACCACATTTTATTTATCCACTCATCTGTGGATGGACACTGGGAAGGTTCCATCTTGTGGTTATTGTGAATAATGCTGCTATGAACGTGGGTGTACAGATATGTCTTTGAGACTCTGCTTCAATTTTTTTTCTTTTTAATGTTTTGGAAATTATAAAACACATGAACTTGGTGTAAATTCTGAAGTCACTCTGGCTGGGGCTGGAGAGACTGGGTGCAGTGCAGAGGGCAAGGATGGTGGTGGGCCTGCTGATGGGGAAGGGAGGGCCGCACGGTCCCATCGCTAAGGTCCCGCGAGGCACTCAAGTGGTGAGGTCAAGCGGACAGTCGGATGTGAGTCTTGAGCTCAGAAAGGACGCTGTGCCAGAGAGAAACTGGGGGAGTCCGAGTGCTGGAGGCCGTGTCCCCAGGGCGAGTGACGCAGAGGAGGGGCTCAGAGCAGCCCCTGGTGCTCAGCTTGGCTGCGGGCGGGGAAGCCAGGCAGAGCGGGAGGAAAGGCAGGGGCTGCGCCCCGACCACGGGGAGGGGCCCGAGTGGCCACCAGGCTGGGCAGCGTGGAGGCTGTTGGTGACTTGGACAGGAGCAGTTCCTGCGGAGAGGCAGGGGCAGAAGAGAGAATGGAGGGAGGGGGCGCAGACGGCGCAGGCAGACCGCTCTCCGGAGAAGGTAGGCTCTGAAGGACAGCAGGGAAGTGGGGGGCAGTCCCGAGCGAGGGGCGGGTGGGGAAAGCGAGGGTGGTTGTTTTGGCTTCTTAAAGCCCGTGTGGCACCAAATGCGTGTTTCGACGCTGAAGGGAATGGCCTGGCGGGGAAGAGCACAGACACATCAGAGAGCGGGCGCGACGGGGGGAGGGCAGGCCCTGTGGGGGAGGGCGCTTCCTCTGCCATAGCAGAGAAAAGGAGGCCGGGCTGATGTTCTTAGCTGATGGCTCCAGGTTCCCAGTGAAGGGAGAAGTCTGTGGAATGAAATCCGAGGGGGAGCGCGGGGGCCGGAACACTTGGAGGCGGGCGGAGAATGCGTGCGGCAGCCGTGGCGGGAGTGGGCAGAGAACTTACCTCAAAGACACCTCGGGACGGTGGGATGCTGCGGGGGCCCACTGGAGGGCGGCAAACCAATCACAGTGCCCCCATCGGCCTGGCTGGTTGTTTCCTCCAGCGACCTTGGCTCTGCCGCTGCAGCCTGGAGCAGTTAATGGGGCTGAGGTTTTGTTAGGAGGGCGTGATGGAGGGAGAGGGAACGGAATTGGGCGCGTTTGCAAAGCAGCGAGTCTACTGAGGATCCCTCCGCTCTCTGGGGAAGAAAAGCAAGAAGAGACGCCGGAGGAGGCTTTGCTGGCTGAGGTCTCAATGACACCACAGCGCGGCTTCACACGTGGTCCGCGGGGGGCCAGGAGGACAGGACGGTGAGGGGGAGGTAGGGCAGTTTTAGGTAAATGACAAGATCAGGGTGTGGCCCTGGGAGTGGGTGGCAGAGGTGGAGGACTAGGAACAAGGAGGCCGTGGTGACGTGGAGGCTGTCTAGCCTAGAACAACAAGAGCAGTGGGTGCAGAGTAAGATGGGAGCCCGGGCCAGGTCTCTGGGGAGTGAGGGGTGACCGGGAGGCAGAGGATACAGCAAAGAGGAAGAGAGGGCTGGAGATGGATGCCCTCATTCTTTTTTTTTTTTTTTAACATGGTATGTTCTTGCTGTGGTCTGAATGTTTGTGTCCTCCCCTAAAATACATATGTCAAAATCCTAATCCCCGATGTGATGGTATTAAATGGAGACCCTGGGGGTGGCGAGGTCACAAGAGTGAGCCCTCATGAATGGGTGATGCCCTCATTCTTAAAGGATGCTCATAAGGAGGGGGCCGCAGTGGTGGTGGGAGTAACTTCTGGAAGCAGCCATGGGGAGCCAGGGGGATGCCAAGCTCACGTCCTGCTCCTAAGGTATGTGGAGAATGTGAGAATAAGAGCAAGCCTAGATTTCCAAATTGAAAAATTTTTTTGTTCATTTACCACTGAGCAGAAGGCAAGGGCTAGATATGAGGAAGAATTTTCTGATGTGACAGGGTATGAGGCATGCCGCCTAGCCGCTAAAGGAACCCAAGGAAGTATCTTTTTCCTTCCTAAGGAGGTTCAGGACCAGACCTGACCCCCCTCCATTCTTGCATTTCCCTATCTTCCAATCTTTCTGAGGCCTCTTAGGAGCTGTCAAGCATCCTCTGGTGTGGAGGTTTCATTCATTCAACAAAGCTATTGAGAGCCCCAAGACACTTGCCATTCTAGGACCTGGAGCCGGAGCATGAATGAAACAGAAGAAATCCCTGCCCCAAGGAACTCACTTCCTAGCAGAGGGATTTGTTTGGGTTTGTTCTTGATGCAAAAGCTATCAGAAGGGAGAGTTAGTTACTCATGGGGCTGGAATCTGGACGTGGAGTGACTGAAGAGAGTGAGTCCCTTTTGTTGCTTGGGGCGGGGAGAGGTGGGGTGAGTGGAGGGAAATGGAAAGAGGCCTGGGGCTGGGTGACCTTGAGTACAGCATTTGCTTTTCCTGTTAGCTGACCTGTGAAGCAGGGGAAGACTCCCTCATTCCCCAAATTGTTGTGGAGTTAAGTGACAGTGTTGCTCAAATAACTCAGTGCCATGCGAATGATCATTAGGCCATTGCTTAAGTCTTCATTCCCTTCTCCGAGCAGAGACACAATAATAGCACCTACCTCCCCCAAGACAGTTGCGAGAGTGAAACAAAATAATACGCGTAAAAGGCTTAGCACAGTGTCTGGTGCAAGGTACTGGGTACGTGTTGGCCACCGTCATTTGTCCAGTCCCCTGTTCATCTCCAGTGAATTCTTTGCTGTCTCAGGACCAAGCTCCGTGGGAAGAGGAAATGGGTAACTGTCCCAGGCAGAGAGCTGGGTGTCAGGGTGCTTGGGGCCAGGCAAGGAACCTGTCAGGCCTGACGTGGGGCACAGGCTGGGTGCTCACAGTGAGTGCCGTAGATCCTCGGGGTGAAGGAGGAGGAACCACTGATGAGTAGGTCTTTCTGCCTGCTTCCTTCTCCCCTGCACCCCAAAGTTTCTTATCCTTCCATTCATTCCATACGTTTTTATTGAGGGCCTACTATGTGAAAACACGGGGCACATGAGTGGGGGTGGGGTGGCAGACGAGACAGAGGAGGCCCCTGCTCTCAAGGGCCTACAGACCAGGTGCAGGCGGAGGTGGGTGGGGTGGCTGTGGAGTCAGGTGACTCACATCTCCCTGGAAGCCAAGGGACATCTCCGGTCTCTCCGGGGCTGGGGTAGGCAGGTAGGCAGTCCCAGCTTCCAGCTCCAATTTAGCCTTGGCTTGGGGTCCCCATGAGAAGGCCCTGAAACTGATCTTTGTTGACCTAAAGGAAAAAACTGACGTAAAACTGATTTAAGTAGAGTTTGTTTTGGCCAAGTTTGGGGACTCCAACCTAAGAACATAGTTCAAGCTGCCCTGAGTATGCCCGCCCATTAGCAGCAGTTACCAGTGTTAAAAGAAAAAAGAGGCAGTTCCTAAGCTGTTTACCAAGAATTAACATTAAAATAACATTAGCTACTGATTGGCTACTCGTTGTTCTTTGTGTCACAAATTCCAGGAACGTGAAGATAATGGGTGAGGCCGCCAGTCATGACTAAAATGCCTTTAAACAATTGCACCCAGACTTGGTGGGCTGGCAGTGGCTTAAGTCCCCTACCCGTCTCTCTGGGCCTGATAAATTTTGCATGCTTCATGTAGCTCAGCCTGCTCTGAACTATTTTTCTTTTCTCATCTTTTAAAAGCACTGAAGTGCATCTATTGTGTGAACTTTTAATTTTGAAAATGTTCATATCTACAAGAAGATGGGAAAAGTACTCCAATGAACCCCACCTGCTGTCCGCCTAGGTTACCTAACCGTCAGCGCCTTCTCAGGCCGGCGGCTGGCGCGGGGGAGGCCCCGCCGCGAGCCCGGCTGCGCGTCCGGGCGTGGGCGCGAGGGGGCGCAGCCGGCAGGACGGCACGCTCCGCGCGGCGGCGGTGACGGCGGTGGCGGCCGTGACTCACCGCGGCGGGGGATGAGTCAGCCCTCCGCGGGTTTCCTGCGCCCCCTCTGTCCCTCACTTCCCTCCGCACGGCCGCGCCCTGGACGCCGGCAAAGCTGACCCTTGGGACGGGCTGGGCGCCGGGGCGCGCCGCCCTGCCCGGGGCCAGCTCCCGCGCCCCGCGCCGCGCTCTCGGACCCGTTTTGGGCCCAGCCCGGGCGCCCCGGCCTCCCCCGACACCCTCCCGGCGCGCGTCGGCGGCTCGCGTCTCCCGGGTCTCGCCGGGCTTCCGGAAGAGGCGCGCGCTCCCCGGGCCTCCAGGGCTCCGCCCCGCCCGGGAGCCGCCTCGAGCGCAGGGATCGGAGCGCGGCGAGTGCGGGCCCGCAGCGGGCCGGGGCGCTGCTCCGCGGGGCGGCTCCCGGGGCTTGGCCGGGTGCCTTCTGCAGGGCCCTGAAGGCGCGCCCTTCCCTCGGGCCGGGGACTGCTTCCCCCGCCCAGCGGGTTTCGGGGCCCCGCCCTGGCCTGGCGGCGATCGGCGGGACATCTCCGAGCTACGGCAGGGCTGTGGGCGGCGGGCCACAGAGGGAAACATGCCCCCTGCCAAAACCACGCGGGGGAAAGCCTGCTCTGGTCTTCGGGTGTGGCGGGGTGTTTTGTCTCTTCTCAGTGTAAGTCAGAAAAAATAGGAAGCCCTAGCTGGGTCCTAGGTGCAGGTAGAAGGAGGTGCCGGGACAAGGTCTGGCTCAGAACCTGAGTGTGCTAAAGCCGCAGGAGACCTTGCAAAACCTGTGCCGCCGGCCTCGCCTTGGAGAGCCCGCCCAGGGAGGAAGGAACTTGTCCAAAGGCCCCAGAGTTCCTGGGCCTGGCTGGGCCGCCCGCTTGCAAGGTGCCTGCGAAGTGCCTACACTAGAGCCTGGCACGCAGTCGGCGCTCGGTGAACATCGTACACAGTTGACTCTGGAACGAACACATTTGTACCGCGTGGGTCCACTTAGACCAGGATCTTCTTCCACTTCTGCCGCCCTGGAGACAGCAAGCCCGACCCCTCCTCTCTCTCCTCAGCCGCTCAGCGTGAAGCCCAGGAAGACGAAGACCTTTACCACGATCCACTTCCCTTCGGCTTAATAAAGAGCGAACTTATTTTCTCTTCCTGATGATTTTCTTAATAAACATTTTCTTTTCCCTAGCTTACTTCTAAGAATACAGTATATAATACATATAACATACAAAATGTGTGTTAATCGACTGTTTCTTATTTATAAGGCTTCAGATAGCACAGGTGAGGCATAGGTACAGTAGGGAAGACGAATAGTCAACCGTGGGCTATAGGAGTGAAGTTTTTGGGGAGTCAGAAGTTTTGCTCAGATTTTTGACTGGGCTTCGGTGCCCCTAACATTCGTGTTGTTCAAGGATTAACTTATAAGTGTTATTAAACATAGCTAAAACTAACATAAACAAACTAAACATAACTAAAACATAACTATTATTTATCTCACTATGGTAGCTCAGGAAACAGAAGCTCAGAGAGGTGAGGTAACTTTCACAAGAGTACACAGCTAGGAAATACGGTGTAGGAGTTAAACCTAGATGCCCTGACTTTGGAGTGTGTTCACCGAAACTTCAAATGTCGGTGGAGTCTAGTAACATACTGTAAATGGCTTGCCTCTTCGGGGTTTCTGGAGAACACCGTGTTAAACTCAGCCCAGGGAGAGGAGCCCTTTTCCTCACAAGAAATGCATTGCCCTGTTAGCTCTGCCCTTCCGCGTGAGGACCAAGCTCTCCAGTTGTCTCCTGGTGTCAAAGTGCCACTCCTGTCTCAGTGTTAGCTATCCCGATGGCCCCCCGTCCTGGCCTCTGACTCCTGCCATTCTACCCTGCTGGTTTTGTAGACCACACTTGCTGCTTTGGGGAGAGTTGCCTTTAGCAAGGTTTCCCAAATGCTTGTCAACAGAGTGGGGCTGGCTTGGGTTTCTTAGCATCTCTTGGGGACATGTTAAGCAGACAGATTCCCCAGCCCGCGGGAGAGCAGTGGTTCTCAAACCTTCATTGTACATTGATACAGTGGACTTAAAGAAAATGCTGATGGGGCGTCAGGATTCCAGTAAGCTTCTGGGTGACTCCAGCGAGCTGCCAAAGCGAGGAACACTGCTTTGAAGATTGAGTCGGTGGGTGGAGGTGCTGCTAGGAATCTGTACTTTGAAGAAACTGCTGGTGTGATTTTCACGTGCCGCCATATTTGTGGTGCCCCTTTTCTTTTAATTGGCTTTGGAGAGTGTCCAGGATTCTTCCGCATGGCCTCCAGGGTCACATGCAGGAGCTGCTTTGGAAGGGGTCCTGTCCCTCGCAGCCCCCGCCTTGGTTGCTGGATTTCCCGCCTTACCAGGCCCCAGTGTTCTCCCCTCCCAGTGGGGTCATTTCTCACAGATTCTGGACAGGACCTCTGGGCTCCGCCTGGGCCTGGGACCCTCGACCTCCAAGGGTTCAGAGCAGCCGTGTTGGTAGCCCAGGGCTTGCCCGGCTCCCAGTAGACAGCGATGCTATCATGACTGCGTGGGAGGGCCGATCGCTCCCTCCTCCTCTGGGGCAGGCTGTCCAGCCTTCTCTTGCAGTACGGCACCCCTGGAGCAAGTCATCTGGCGTCTCCCAGCTTGGTAGCGTTTCTACTCCCCTTTGGGTTCCAGGTGCTCTCCTGGGTGTTAAGCTGGGAGGCTGTGTTCTGGACTGTGTGCCCTGGGGCATGCCTCTTACCATCTTTGACCTTCAATTTCCTCATCTGTTAAATGGTCACCTCATGAGGTTGCCGTGTGGTTCAAATAAGATAGTCTGCAAAGACCATCTGATTTCGGGATTTGCTTTGGGGACTAGTCATGACATCAATGTTATCTATACTCATTGAATTGGATACACAGAGCTCTTCTCTTTCCTAGTTGGCAGAGTGACGGGTAATTTGCCCTTTCTCAGGAAACCCCCAAGGTATCAGCAGCGGATATGAAAGTCCCTGACAATGGTAGACCCTCGAATCTTGCCTCTGTTCCTTACTAAAACAGAGCGTACTCATTGGGCGCCTACCGTGTGTACCCAGCATGGAGTTGGGTGTGAGGCAATTCTGGGCTGGTTGTCGGGAAGCGGGGTAATCCGCAGAGAAAAACACGTGGGCCGCGCCCGGGAAAGGGCGCCGTAAGCAGAGAATGCTTTGGCGTTTCAGAGGGAGAGCGCGGCGTGAGTGGCTGGAGGATAAAGATTTTACACAGAGGAAGAGCCTGCACCAGACAAGCTCAGGACAGGTTGGAGTGGGGTCGGAGGAGGACGAGGGCAAAGGTGGCCCGAGAGGGGCTGCGGAGTAGGCCGAGGGGAGGCCTGTGCGACAGAAGGTTGGGCTGACAGGCCGCCCCCTTCCTGTAGGGACCTGGCCCAGCAGGGCTGCCCGGCATCAACAGGTGGTGTCACGACACAATCCCCTCAATGAGCCTGTGGCCTCTCCCCTTTCCGCCTTTGCTTTTCCAAGCAAAAAGGAACGTCATTCTTCCAGTGGTCCCCCCTGAAGGGAGACCTGGTGGCCCCTCTAGAATCTGTAGCTCCCTGGTGATGACTTCTGGCACATTTACAAGGAAGGATGAATAAAAGCCCCCTTTCATCCTGGGCCCCTCTGCCCATCCCGGTGGCAAGGGCAGAGGCCAGACACCCAAAGTTTGATAGGTCCTGATGTCACTAACTTGTTGACAACAATGAAAGCTGCTGTTGACAACAGTCTCAGTGTGTTAGGTGCCAGGTCATCCTTCCTGGACAGCTGTCCTCCCCCGTAATTCTCTCTCCTTCACTCTGGGCACCCCCTCTGTCACTTCCCGCCCACCCCCTCCTGTCCCAACATCACATGGTCATGCCTGCTCAAGTGTGTCACCTTCCACCCCAGCTGCCACCCATTGTTTTCCTACTTGGGAATGGACACAACAAAGGAAATCACTCTGTTTGGGGCCAAGGAGGAAGGAAAGAGGGATTGGACTGGAACAGGCAGATGATGGAAAAAGTGACTTCCAGCTGTTCCCTGGCTTGGACCTGGATGGCAGCTCAGAGTGGTTGCCGTGGTGATGTGCAGACAAACACATTACCTGCTCCCTCCCCCTCAAAAATAATGGTGGTTCTGCCTTTTCCTCCCTACTCTCATCCCCTCAGGACTCCGCCTGGTATGGAGGACAGATTCCCCTTACCTGCCCTTGCCTCAGTTTCCCAGCCCGATCAAAGGAAGCAGGTGGGGCTGCCGGGATGGAGAGGGTGTGCCGGTTCTTCCCTGTGTGCCTCTGCTGACCCACGCTCCGCCCTTCTGCACAGCTCCGTGCCCCAGCGGGCTGACCTTTGGGGACTGCCGATTATAGCCTCCTTGCCCTCTGGTTTCCGGTCAGCCAGTGGGAGGCACTGGCAGGACTGGAGGGTGGGGGGAGGGGACGGGACACTGGCCCCCTGGCTCTCTTACTGTGGGCCGTTGGCTGGCAGTGGCTGTGTCCCTCTCCTGAAAGCCACGGCTCCTGTCGGCAGCACCCCTAAAGCTCCATGTCTCCCCGCTTCTGCTCCCTGCCCCTTCCCCGTGCCCCCCAGCCACAGAGTGGCAAGGCTTCCCGCTCCTGTAGCCCCAGGTTCTTCACCGATCCCGCGCCCCTCTGTCAGCCTTCGCTTCAGCTCTCCTCAGACGCCCACTTCAGGTATGTTCCCCGCTGCTATGGAGAATGTCTCAACAGCGAGGGAGGAAGGTGCTTTCTTCAGGGCGCCTTTCTTTGTGCGCAGGCTCCAGCAGGCTGGGTGTGTGGCTGGGGTGGCCTCCCCGGTGTAATCCGAGATGTACCCAGAAGGTGGCCCTGCCCAGAACAGCCAGGCTGAACCCTGCAGCGAGAGGGCCATCTCTCTGAATCAAAACCCTCCTCTGCAAAGATGCCACACTCCCCAGGAAGGCAAGCCTATTATCTGGTCACTCAGTTCTCACTCAGCCTGCCTTAGTGTCATCAGCTAAGAAGCTTGACTGTAGGCTTCGTGAATGCAAGGACTGTCTGTCCCCATTGCGTAGACATGGGTGGCATGAGGCCTGGTGTAGAACATCTGTTGAATAAATTTGTTCACCACTCACCAAATGTTTCTTGAGTGCCTGCTGTGTCCCAGGCACTGTTCTGGGTGCCTGGAACACACGAGTGAAGAGAAAAGGCCAAGACCTTAGGCAGGGAGACCAGTAGCACGCTCTGTAGCATGCAATGTTGGAGGATGGCGAAAGACAAACAGGGCAGGGAAGGAGATCGGGTGCGGGGCAGGTGTTGTCGGAGGACGGGCAGGGAGGCCTTATTGGGAAAGTGGTCATCGAGCAGCCTGAAGGAGGTGGGCAGGGACAGTGACATGCACAAGGGAACAGCCAGAACAAAGGCCCAACAAGGAAGAGCAAAAAGGCCAGGGTGAGCAAAGGGGAAGCGGTTTGTCACATCTTTTTGGGTCCTTTTCTGGGCCTGACCTTCCTCTAGCGATCTCTCCCCCCAGCCCATAGGCTCCCAGGGCCGCCACTCGCTATGGGGGACCCTACTGGACCCCATCCAGACTGCCTCTGTCCTCACTGCTCTAAGCAACCAAATGTCCTCCGCTTCCTTCCTTAGTGTAGCTGGTCTCAGACTCAGCTGGCGAGGAAAGCAAAGGCTCCTAATAAACAAGATGAATGTGACTCCTAGGAGTTCTTAAAGTGAGTATTTATAATGGGCCCCTCACTGGTGGGGCTTATATACTGTGAGAGGCTGTATTAAAACAACCACGTACTGTATAGACGTGTGTGTCAGTGTTCTTAGCTGCAAAATATGGAACACTTTCTTGCTAGCTTGGTCAGAAAAGGAATTTATTTTGGGATATTTGATTCCCAGGGAACCTGCAGGAGGACCAGAGACCCTAGCTTGAGGGCTACGTGGACTGTCTCTCTGACCGTGTCAGCGAAGGCCGCCAGCACTCCTGGACGCAGGCAGTGTGTCTTGTCCTGCCAGCGCTTGCTTGTCCCCAGATACCGGCACCTCCTCTCCAGCAGGCCGCAGTGCTGATGCCTCTTTTCTCCATCCCCTGTGGAGTTGCAGTCCCCGTGGCACCTGCCTCCTCGAGCTCTTTATTTACAATTTTAAACCCTGTTTGGTTGCCTCTGATGGGTGGAGCCCCGGGCCCGTGCCTGCTACCCAGCTAGAAAGGCAGCCGGGAAGGCAGTTTTTTCTGCCTTCTGCCCTGGAAAAGCAGGACTCATTAGGACTGGAAATTCCTTCCAAATAGAAAAGGTATTCAAAGGTGTTGGGCAGGAAGAAAACATGACAAGTGCCCCCCACCCCCACCCCGTGAAGCTCCCTGGGGGCTGTGATGTGGGGGTGAGCCGAGGGTCACAAGCTCCATCAGTCCATGGTCTTGGGTGTGGCCAACAGAAACGGATTCAGCCAACTTAAGCAGAGGGAATCGGTTGCCAGGATATCGGGGTCTCCCAGGATCTACGAGGGCTGGGCGGGAGAGGGAGAATGAAGGGTTTTTGGCTGCCATGGGGAGAGGTGGGCACGACCTTCCATCGTGACCACACTCCAGGAGGGGCCTCCGGAAAGGGGGGCTAGTGCGCCGTGAGGACAGGGACCGGAAGCTGGGCAGTCACAGAAGGGCGACGTCCACCACCATAGCAGCAGTAGGCCAGTCCTCGTGAGGGTCCGCTCCCCCTTCCCCTCTAGTGTCCTCGCTTTCGGTTTAGTTTACTACAGTCCACTTCAGCGAGGTTTCGGGCTAGTTTCTATAAATTGCTGCCCAGAGAGAATCTGCTGGGGAGGCTGACGGCGCTGGGAGGCCAGAGGAAGGGGAGCTTAGCTGTGGCTGGGAGAGACCAGGAAGGTCTTCAAGGAGGAAAGAGCTCGAGCCAAGCTTTGGAGGATGAGGAGGTTTAATAGGTGGGGAAGGTAGATAAAGCATTCCTGGCTGAGAGAATAGCACAGGAGCAAAGGTGGTTCGAGACTGTGACGGTCCTCTGTGGTTCTGGCCTGCTAAACATCGGTTTCTTCTAGAAATGGCACTGGGATTTTCCTTGAGGAATCGATCTCCTCCTACCACGACCCCATGATTCAGTAAGGCCTGATCCCTCTCCTGGCCCCAGGGTGCCTGTCTGGCCCAGGCAGTTGGAACTTCGAATCCCTGATCTCAGCATCTGATTCAGGGCTGGTGTGGGATCCCAGCCAGGCTGGTGGCACCACATTCTGCAACTTGCATTGGAGCCACTGGGGAAGCAGGATTTTCACTCTCCGCTGGAGTTGCTTGGGAACATGAGAGCTGCTGCTGCATCTCTCACTACTCCACCTTTCCAGGTGCTCAGATCCAAAGCTCTTCAAGTTACCTTGGACTCTTTATCTCATGCCAACATCCAATCCATTAGGAAATCCTGCAAGATAGATCCACAATCCAGCCCCTCCCACCCCTGCCCTGCCACCTTTCTCCCCCGAATCCTGCTGAGCCTCCTCACCACTTTCCTTCCCCCCCGCCCCCAGTCCATCCTCTGCACATTAGCCAGAATGACCCTTTACAAAGCCAAGTCGGGTTATGCTGTATCTTTGTTCAGACCTAATAATGGCTTCCCATGTCACTTAGAGTGAAAACCAAAATTCTTGCGATGGCCTCTGTGGTAGGCAGCTTTTGGCCCCATGGTTGCAGCCTCCTGGTAGGCGCAGCCTGAGTAATCCCCTCCCCCTGGGTGTGGGCTGCACCTAGTGACTTACTTCTAACCAACAGCAAAAGCAATGGGATGTCACTTCTGAGAGTAGGTTATAAAAGACTGTGACTCTGTCTTGGAGGCTCAGTCTTTCTCCTCCCTCCACTTCTTGGCTTGCTTACTTTGCTGCCTCAAGCTGCCATGTTGGAGAGGCCCTTTTGGCAAGGAACTGTGGGTGGCCTCTGGCCAATGGTCAGCGAGGAACTGATATTCTTGGTCCTGCGTCTGGTGAGGAACTGAACCTGCCTACCGTCCTGGGAGTGAGCTTGCAAGTGGCTCCTTCCTTCTCCAGTTGAGCCTTGAGATGTCTGCAGCCCTGGCTAACACCTTGCAGCCCATGAGAGACCCTAAAACAGAGGACTCAACTAAGCTGTGCCCCGATTCCTGACCCACAGAAACTATGGGATGATAAATGCTGTGTTGTTTGGAGCTGCTGTGTCTTGGCGTAATTTGTCAGGCAGTGAGAGATAGCTAAACCAGCCTCCAAAGACCTACTCAGTCTCTGTCCTTATTCTTATACGCCTCTCAGCAGCTTTCTGGCCTCACCTTACCTTCTCTCCCCTCGCTCACTCTGTTCCAGCCAGGCTTGTTGCTTGAGCACACTGACACCCCCACATTCAAGCTTTTGTGTCTGCTGCTCTCTGCCTACCACATGCTCCCCAAGTTGTCTGCAGGGCTAATCCCCCACCCCTGCTTTTTCTTTTGAGACAGGGTCTTGCTCCATCACCCAGGCTGGAGTGTGGTGGTGTCATCATAGCTCACTGCAACCTCAAACTTCTGGGCTCAAACAATCCTCCTGCCTCAGCCTCCCAAGTAGCTGGGACTATAGGTATGTGCTGGCACACCCAGCTAATTTTTCTATTTTTAGTAGAGATGGGATCTCGCTCTTGCTCAGGCTGGTCTCAAACTCCTGGCCTCAAGTGACCCTCCTGCCTTGGTCTCCCAGAGTGCTGGGATTACAGGTGTGAGCCACTGTGCCAGGCCCCTCT